>CM024604.1:35916912-36112801 GCA_014182555.1 Eucalyptus erythrocorys
TGTCAACCAAATTAATCATGAAAATAGATAAGAAGAGATATAATGGTATTCTTAAAATGAGCCATTGGCTCTTATGGACATCTCTAGTTGGTTCTCTCATTCCTCTACACTTATTTATTTTGTTTTGGTTGAGAAAGCAAGTAAAAAGATTATTAGAATGATAAGAAAAAAGTAGAGGGTGATTATTACACACCCAAGAGATAAAATTAGTTAATAATGTACAATAACTACAAATATACATATATGTACATACATATTTGGTTGAAAAACTGTAAAATAATTAAGTAATTGAGATGTAATTTCTTTTTTTTTTAATACACACACACACACACACACCTACTGATCCAGTTTGTTTGAATGATGGCAGTTCTATGGCTAAAAACTAGGAAATGGACTGCCCCCCATGGGAACAATTGGTTCCGATTCAATCCGGTCTAGTTCTAGGCGGTTCGAATGGTTCCTGATTCTTTTGCACAACCCTAGTGCTAAGCCATGTCAGATTTCCGACACTTAAGTGAACATTTTAAAAAATTTCGGTACTTAAGTGATTGATTGAAAATTATGGCACTAAAATGAACGTTTTTTTAGAAGCTATTAGGGGTGATTGGGTCCAGGATGGGTAGGGTCTAGACCTGGACCCTATTTCCGACCATATTATAACCGGTTATCTCTTTTTGGACCCTGCTCCCGACCCTGTTTACATTAGACTCTGTTCCCAACCCACCCTGTTTTTCCGATTTGGGAATAGGGTCAACCCTGTTTATATTGGAACCTGTTTTGCAAAAATTAATGTACAACACTCATATTTAAAATAAAGCGTTTAACATTCATATCGATCAGCATAAGCACATCCAACTACAACAACATTATCAGGGTTGACAGGTGCGCGATTTTTCCACCAACTAGTGCTCAAAATCCAAGTATACATGGACGAATGGCCATTTTCCTACAAGATGGAGAAATTTATCCCCTGGTTTACTACAAGGCTGATTCAAGTAAGAGTCTAGCATCTAGAGGAACACACATATAACAATGAACATTCAACTTCAGATTTCCAATAAATTCGATGATTTAAAATCCACAGTCAACCAAGGAAAATAGTGAGAGTACATCTTTCATATTCTAAGAAGTATTATCATTCTTCTTTCAAACTGAGTCTTCATCATACACCTCATGCTAAAAAGATAATGAAACAGGGCGAGCCCCGAGCCCATGGCGTACATTAGGTGGGGCCTTTGGAGAGGGACGTCGGACGTGTGGAAGCCGTCTCTCTAGGGTTGAACATTCAAATCAACAAAGACCTCATGGAAAGTTAATAAGGAAAGACCCAAGAAACTTCAGTAGCTGGGGAGGGGAGACCCCTGAAACGTTCCATTGACTAGACAACAAGAGATGGAATTTGCGTAGAAGCGGTAGGTGATCCAAGCAATGAAATTCTAGAAAGCAGAAGTAAACAATTCGGAGAAGATGCGAAGACTATATCAGTTGATATTCCTAATAGTGATGTCCTGGAATTGTTTATTTGTGGATGGCAAATGAAGTCCGATCTATAATCTCGTGGTGTGACATGCTAAAACTGCAGGCTCGGATTAATATGACAGGAAGTTTCAGGTGGAGGAAAGCCAGTAAATTCTAATCAAGAATCGATAGAAAAGAAGCTATGCCAGATAATATCCCCTCATTGATCTACAAATATATTATAATGCTGGAATGGGGTTCTGCTACAAGTTTCCCGACTTTTCAACCTGAAAATTCCAACCCAGCAGACACTCTTCACGACTTTGACTCTGTTTTTTGTATTATCAATGGCTTCTTTGCGTCAAGTGGGGACTCAAATTAAAGACCACGAAAGAGTCCCCATTTTTAGTGTTCTTGCAGTTGACCTGCGCTCGGTAACACTTCCACGGCATTGGCTTTATAAATCCAGCTGGGAAATTTCTCGCCAAAGTTACCCAGAAGAAAATTGGAGTCGAAACCGAACAAAAAATCCCCCCATAAATTCGTAATTTTGTTACACCACAAACACTAGGCCGCGCTCCCTTTCTCGTTCCCGAATTCCCAATCATTCACAAAATGCTCTCACGCACAGATGCGCGAGAATCTAATTCACTCCGAGGAGGGGAAACTCTCGAACGAGGGGATGGCATTAAAGAAACGACCGAAAAATCATCCTTTTTTTTTTTTCTGTCCCAATTCCACAACACGCAATATCCCACAAAACCAAAAAATCGAAAGATGAGGATCAACCCCAACCGACAATGAAGAACCCAATCAAGCAACGAGCGAGCAGAGAGAGAGAGAGAGAGAGAGAGAGAGAGAGAGAGAGAGAGAGAACAGCAATTCGAAGGCGGTGCAAAACCACCACCGATTCGGAGCCCGCGGAGGGACAAATGACCATCGGAATTCAGCGAAACGAAGCACCAACTGAACAAAGCAAAAGAGTGCAGAAACTGACGCAGACGGACAGAGAAAAAAAGAGGGGGCACTTGAATTCCCACCTTCCGTCGCCGATACGCCGGACCCTCACCGAGGTCGCCCTCCGAAACCCTAGATTGCGAGCAGAGGCCTCCGAAACCTTCTCGAGCAGCGAGGTCGACGACGCCGGGGTGGCGAGGATGGCCAGGACCAAGATGGGGGCGCTGATCTGGAGGAAGGCGATGCTGCTTCTGCTCGGATGGATCAGCAAAGGCGAGACCGTGAGAGGCTAAGAGAGCAACGAGCATGCTATGTGTGCGTGAGACTGAGTAAAGATAGAAAGAAACGACTAGGTTTTTTTTTTTTTTTTTTTTTTGGGCCCAAAAAACGGTTCTAAAACCGGTCCGATCGATCTGGTTCCCGGGTGGGTATTCCCTCGAAACCGGTTCCCGGACCAGTTCAAATAGGGTCTGAACTTTGGGAACCGGTTCCTGGATCGGTTTCAACCGGAACCGATTCCCGACCCTATTTTCTGGGTGGGCCGAACCGGGAACCGGGTTGACCCGGTTCGGTTGCACACCCCTAGAAGCTATAATACTTAAATGATCAAGAAAAAAAAGTTATGACACTCAAATAAATGCCGTACATAAGTCATAACCCTTGTGGTATTCTTATCTTGCACCAAGCGCTGTACTAGTTTGTCTTGTTATGTGTGTGATGATTGCCGTATCATGTCAATTTACTCATCGTGTTTTGAGTTCGAATTTGCCATTTCATGTTACGTATGAATATTATCATATTATATTATTTTCCCTATGATGTTTACATCTAAATTTGTCACGACATGTTACCTGCAAATATTATCATGACTTGTCATTTCCGGCATTCTATTTGAGTCCAACTTTTATACATTAAAATTACGTGTCTAAATGAATTTTGCATACACACTTGTACACACAAATGGAATCACACACCACCATACACCAAAAAAAAAAAAAAAAAACGGGTATTCTTAATCGATAACCACATCAAAGGCTGCGGCATTTCACATTTTCAAAACAGAACATCATGCATACTTAGAAAGTTAATTGATAAATGATTTGGGATTTAATCAAAAACAGAGCTACCATATCGAAAAGGGTACCACGGGATGTGCTAATCCATTTCATGCGTACTTGGCGCTCTAGTCTAGTTTATAAGCTTAAGATCATATCGCACATCGTGGATTATCCGAACCTAGAATGTCAAGAAGATCTTATGAACAGAGGCACTAGTAGCTAATCACCCCCAATTTGCAAAGTTCTAGGTGCTACAAATGATTAATAAGTATAGATTTTTATCACTTATGAAAATTCAAAATATTCATCGTGTAAGTGGTTAATCGCCAAGAGGAATTATTCTCACATTACGTCTTATAGCTAAATTTAAGGGGCCTTCCAATGAAAAATCATATTTCTAACGTTCTCGGTAATTTCAAGGGGTTTGTTTTGTGTAAATATAAATTTGAAATTTAAGCAATAAATTTTAAGTAAAAATAAATAATTTTTTCCTTGATAATAATTAGCTACTAACTAGATCACCTTTCTTGTTCGCCTCGTGGCTGATCTTGAGATTCGAGATACTCTTTTTTCCCTTGCTAAGGGAAAGGCTCCAGGTCTGGATGGCTCCATGGTTGAGTTCTTCAAGGAGAATTGGGATATGGTGGGTCAGCTGGTCACAAAAGCCGTGAAGGACTTTTTCACCTTGGGGAGGCTCCTCAAGGAAATAAATAACACCATTTTGGTTATGGTTCCGAAGGTTCCCAATGCGACTACCATTGACGACTACAGGCCTATTGCTTGTTGCAACATGGTGTACAAGATTATTACCAAAGTGTTGGCGAATAGGGTTGCTGCTGTGCTAAAAGACCTTGTCAATTCGTCTCAGAGTGCCTTCGTCAAGGGACGACAAATCGGGGATAATATTCTCTTGGCGCAAGAATTTTTCTCTAGGTTTCATGTTGAACCCTACTCTCCCAAGTGTGCTATCAAAGTTGATTTTAGAAAGGCGTATGATACCGTGGACTGGCGATTTCTTGAGAGTGTTCTCCTTGCTTTTCGATTTCCTGATCGGCTGGTTCACCTCATCATGACCTGTGTGAGGACTCCTCGGTTTTTCAGTCCGTTGAATGGGGAGCTACATGGTTTCTTTCCTAGTGGGCGTGGCTTGCGACAGGGAGATCCCATCTCTCCCTACATATTCACGTTGGTTATGGAGGCGCTCTCTGAGATTCTTGGGAGGTGCTTACTACAGTCGGATTTTAGATTCTACTGGAGATGAAGGTCTACTTGCCTCTTGCACTTGTTCTTTGCGGATGATGTTTTCCTATTTTGTGAGGGCCACCTGCCATCCGTGAAGCTTCTCAGGGAAGGTCTCCATCTATTTTCTTCTTGGAGTGGACTTCTCCCAAACCCAAGGAAAAGCGAGGTGTTCCTCTCGGGAGGCTTGCCGGCCTTAAGAAATCAAATCCTCCTGGAGCTTGGCTTTGCTGAGGTTAACCTTCTAGTCCGGTAGCTTGGGGTTCCAATCATCATGTCGAGGCTCTGGAAGGCAGATTGTGTTGATCTTGTGAGGCGCATCACCTCCAGGGTGCAATATTGGACTCATCGGTTTCTTTCTTTTGCTGGCCGTCTTCAACTAATCAGGTCGGTCCTTCATGCCACTCAGGCCTTTTGGGCACGAGTCTTTATTCTTCTTGTAGCCGTGCTAGACCAAATAGAGCGTATTCTCAGACAATTCCTTTGGAAGGGACCTGAGTTGGGCAGAGGGGCTGCCAAAGTCTCCTTGGAAGATGTTTGCCTTCCTAAAATGGAGGGAGGTCTTGGTATCTGGAGATTACGAGAGTGCAATAAGGTGGCTATGCTCAAACACATCTGGAATTTATTTTTAGATAAGGAGTCGTTATGGTGTAAGTGGGTCCACTTGACCTTCTTAAAAACCAGGAACTTCTAGGTTGTTAAAAAGTCGACCAACTACTCTTGGGCGTGGAAAAAAATTCTACAACTTAGGATAGAATTCCGGCTTTGCTTCCACTAGAGGATAAGCGATGGCTTATTAGCGTCCTTCTGGTTTGATAATTGGCATCCCAGGGGTCCTTTGAATTTATTTTTCACGAATCCACTCATCTATAGCTCTGGTCTCTCTAGGCAGGCTTTGGTTGTTGATCTCTTCTCTAAGGATGGACGGGCTATCAGATCAGAGATTGAGTCTTGGGGTTTGCCACTTCCTTCCTTGTCTAAAGCCCAAAATCAGTTCTGTTGGAGGGAGGACTCGACGGACTTGTTCTCGGTGGCCTGGCCTTGGAAGGCCATAAGGTGGAAGAAGGCTAGAGTCAATTGACATTGTTTCATTTGGAGTAATGCCATCCTGCCTCGATACCAACTGAACCTATGGCACATCACCAAGCGGAGGTTGCCTACACAGTCTCTTCTCATGTTTTATGGTAGGATTGATGCTACTTCCTGCCCTTTTTGCAATGAGGTGCTTGATTCTATCAATCATCTTTGTTTTGGATGTCGCATTTCTTTGAGTATTGCATTCTTTTGGGCTACCATATGCAATCTTCCCTGGACCAACAAAACTTGGGAGGAGACTCTCACTTGGGACATTAACTTGCTCGCAGGCAAGGACTTTTATAAGTGTGTTGCCCGGTTTTCCTTTGGGGCGCTTTGTCACATCATTTGGAGGAACATGAACAATATTCTTTTCAGGGGGTAGCCGTTATCTATTTCAGCCATGAAGAAGCATCTCCTCAAGGTCGTCAAGGATAAGGCCCTTACCTTTAAGACTGTTGAGGACTTTCCCAGGAACAGGCGGATACAACGCTCGCGGGATGTGGATCCCTTTATCTTCGTTGCCACTAACCATAGTCTAACTAGATAAGCTTCTCGTTGGTTGCTAGGTTGCTTTTGCCAGGCGTTGTTTATCGTTGGCTTTCTGTTGGTCATTTTGTTGCTTTTTTCGCGGCTTCCTTCCACTCATTATGAGCGTGTTCATTTTGAGTGTAAGTTTTTGGAGCTGTATTGCTTGTATAGTTTGACCCTCCCTAATATATTACTTACTTTTACCAAAAAAAAAAAAAACTAGTTACTAAATGTTATTAATTTTGGATCTGTTTATTTGAAGAAAAATTGTTTCTAGGATATTGTTTTTCTACTTTCCGGTGTTTGGATGATGGAAAATTAGTTGATCTATGGAACATGTTTTCCATGGACTTAAAACAAGAGGTTTAAATTTGGAGAAAATAATTTCCACCCTCATATTAGTTGCAATTTCTCATAGTTTTTTTTTTTTCGAAAGAAAATTGTACTTCTTATTCAAAAGAATACAAAAGTACATAGTCTTCATGACAATGCAAATCGAAATAGAGCATGAATATTAAAAACAAAGCCAAATCCAAAAAATAAGGAGGATCATAGGAGCATTAGTAAAGTTATGCACAAATTCATTCCACAAGAACGAATCTATCAAACAAAATTGGTAGTCAATCACTAGATCTCATGTCTTTATTAATGATGAGCATGAGTCAGAAATTCCTTCTCCAATAATTACGACGTTGCCAGTAAGCGATGTGCACTTAGGTTCGTCTTCCCTTACACTAGTGTCGTATGAAAACAATTAGAATATATTAACCAAATACATATCTAACATGTGGAGGAGCAAATCTCTATAATTAGTAAAACGTTAAAACTCCGGCGATCATCATTGAGGTTAGAGGAAGAAAACCTATACACGAATAGAACAGAGGGGCATTGAGCATATTTAGTAAAAACCCAAATCTAGATTGGGATATGGTAGCATCCAAATTTTAGAACCAGATTAAAAGAGTTCAAACTCTTAAATTGAGAACTAGACTGAGAGATAGAGAACTCCTAGATCTAAATCGAGAGAGAAGAAAAAGTAAGGGAAAAAAAAAAAGAAAACACAAACAAAATCAACAAAAGAGAGAGGGCCCATGGTTGAAGATTGAAGAAGACGATGGGAAAAGAGAGAGGAGAAAGAAGACTTTCAATTTCTCATAGTCGAGTGTGTTGTTTTTGAAAAGTCTACTACAAAACTAATGTTCAAGCGTTACTTTTTTACTCTAGCTCAAGATGACATATTTTTAGAAAAAGAACGCCTGGAGTGCCAAAATTTGGTATGGAGGGACACTGAAGTTGTGACATCGCAGATTTTCAACCCTATCTTCTACTGAATAAATCGAGCATTTCATCGACGCCCCTATAGGGCTGTTCTAAGAGTTGATCACTCTCGAGATAACTAGACTATTTGGGGAAGCCATTAAGGAATTTTAAGGTAATAGACTTGAGAATTCGACTAGAAATCGGCTTCTTGACCGTGCTCATCTTTAGAGGCCATTACGGCACAGTATAAAACTAATTTGAGATAAGAGATAGGTCAGTTTGACTGAGATGTGTGGCCGATTGTGGGTGATTCCACTAAATTGAAAAATTCTCATCAACCGATACTAGTTTGATTTCTCTGTCGTTTTGGTACCTTATGTCCATATTTGAATCCTTGAGATGTTCACGACAACCGAGAGTCGCCAATGAGCCGAGTAGGTTCATTGTGGTTCGAAGAAAATCGACCACTGGTCATTCGCCCTAAAAAGTTCTAAAATCTATCCGGTAGTCTAGGTCACGCTAAAAACACGCCGAATGAGAATTAACCGCGAATTCGAGTCTAATTTTAGAAATTAAAGATTTTGTCATGTCACAATAAATTCTAAGAGCGTCAACTCAATCTCAGAAGATTTTTCTGCAACCCGAAATTTTTTGGGAAAAAGTCAGCATAGGGCTGTTTTAATTCAGAAAATACTGGGGATCGCTTTTGGTTGCAAAATTTGAAAGTAAGACAGATCCGTGGGTGGGGAAAAGTGCCAAGATAACCGATGTTGGATTGATTGAATTTATTGATGTCAATTGAGATTAAATCAAGTGAGATGAGGTGCCCAATTGAAGCCATATGCTTGCAAATTTGTTTGCCCCCATTCCCTATGGTCTTTGGACCATTTCAAGGTTGTGAAGTGAAGGTCTTGGTGGCTGAATTTCAGCCATGGAAGCCATACATGGCTGAGGTTGGTCTAGGGGACAATTGGATGGAATGGCCAAATGGGGCCCTTGGTCCCCCTCATCTCTATCCACTCACTCTCTCCTCTCTCTCTCTCTCTCTCTCTCTCTCTCTCTCTCTCTCTCCGATTCTAGCTTCTCTCCTTCCTCCCTTCCTTCCTATCGAGTAGACCCCAGCAGACTAAGGAGAAGCTGCCGGATCAAGCTGCACGTTGCCAAGACTGCCCGCCATCACCGTGCACCGTCGTAACGCCGCCGCTGCCCCATGCCAGTTCGCATGTGTCGCGACCTAAATTTCAGGTGCGCCACCTAAAACTAGGTTAATGGACTACTAAGTCTTCAAACTTAACTCGGGCTATCCCAAACTCATACCAATTCTCGACTTAAGGTTCAAATATTTAACATGTAAATGATTATTATCTAGGAGTCGCCACTAATCGATTTAGGGTAGGTCGATTAGACACTTAAGTAAAATAATGGAAGAATTATTTTACTCATACGAATCAGAGACTAAGGGTACGGGGATTTGGTTACACTAGATTTCTCTAATGCCCTTTTGGTACCATTTCTTTTTAATTTTAAAAATATTTTTGCAGGCAACTTGGATTTATTTTAACCTAAATTACTATCATCTCAAAAGATGATCACGGGGGTGCTCAACCATTGTTAAACATTCAATAAATAAAAATAAATTGCATCACACAAAGAAATTTTTTTTTTTTTTTTTTTGGGTTTTCTTGAAAATTAGAATTCTTTTATAAAAATGCATTTTTAACTACATGACCTAATTTTACTAACAAATAAATCCTAATTAAATGACCTTATTATGCAAACTAATTAACATGCACCTAATATTTTTGTATTTTTATTGAAATTTGGAATTAATAAAAACCTAATTAAACTATCTAAAATGAATAATTTTCTAATTTATATTAGGATTAATTTGACTTAAACCCTATCCTATCTTAGAAAACTCTTTTTTTTTTTTTTTTTTAATGAGATTATTAAAATGTGCAAACATTATCTAAAACCCTATTTATATAAAAAGGCTATTTAGGTCCAACCCTAACCTATTTCAAAAAATTATCTAAAAATGCAATCCTAAAAATGTAATCCTTAAAAAAATTAATTTACTAAACCTACATGTCTAATTTACTAAGCCTACATACTCTGATGTAAGATTTTGAGTTTTCTTTTTTGATTTTTTAGTGTTTTTCTAAGGCAAGTAATTATCAAATAAACATTAAATCTAAACAATCAAGACATTCAACAAATAAAGGATTAAAATAATCGAAAAAATAACCTGTTGTCTCATAGGTTAAATTAGCAATTACTTTAACCCTAAACATCACAACATAAAGCTCAAAATAATTAAAAATCTGATCCGAAGTCTTACGGATCAAACTAATAATTATAATGATTTAACAATACTATTAAAAAGCCCAAAAATTAATATAATTAAAAAAAATGATTTGACATCTTATGAATTAAATTAGTAATTACAATAATTTTGGGCAAAGCCCCTTGGGTTAATGCCTACAATATTCATAATATGAAAATTAGCTTCCTATACAATAATATTGAAACTTAAAAAGATAAATAAAATAAAATAACATAAAAAATGAAGGAAAAACAAAAATAAGCCACCTAATGGAGGAGAGTAGCAGCGTTGACGTGGGCGAGCACGGCACGGGGAGGCGTGGCACGGGAAGCGTGGTGGCGTTGGACTCCGGCGATAGTGAAGCGGACGAGTGGAGGTGGCATGACAAGGGGTGAGCGGTGCTGGGTGATCAGCGGCGAACGGCGAGTGGAGCGGTGTAGGTGCTCGCGGTTCGTAGCTGTGGTGAGTGCAGTGGCGTCACGAGTGATTGCGAGCAGTGTGGAGGCAGTGCGGTGGTGCTGGCTCAGGCGGATGAAGAGGCATGATGAGGGCTCCTGGTGTTGGGTCGTCAGCGCTGCAGGCACGATTGTCGGGTGAGCAGAAGCATGCGGCCAAGGTGCTTGGTGCTGGGCTGAGGTGAGCGACGCTTCAGCGGTGTTGGGTGGAGCAGAGGTGAGACGGAATGACGTCGAGAGGTGATGACGCAGGTTGGTGGTCTCTGGGTTGTGAGTTGCAGACGCAGGGGCGTTGGTGCTCGGGCAGAGGCACGGATCGGCGGGTTGCAAGTGAGGCAGCGGTGGTCTGGGCGGTGGCGAGCGGCGACAGCGAGGGGACGCAAAGGCGGTGGTACTGCGGGTTGCGTTGGACAGAAGTGCGGCAAGTGGGGCCGAGGCGCAGCGGCACAGGGACCAGCAGAGGTGGTCAGCAGTGACGCCGGTAGCTCTTCGAGGAAGATGAACAACAACCTCTTTTCCTTTTTTTTTTTCTCACCCTTCTCTCACGTCACTTCCTACGTCTCCTCTCTTTGTCTCTTGTGTACTTTTTGCCCCCTTCACCCAAAAGCAAAAACTTTCTTTCTTTTTTTTTTTTTTTTTTTTTGACTTTGAAAAGACCAAAGGAAATAGAAAAAAAAAAAAGAAAACTCTCTACCCGGCTTTCTTTTGCACGAACTTTCTCTCGCACGACTTTTTTTTTTTTTTTTTTTTTTTTTTTGATTTTGAATTTTTGAGTTCGCTCCCCCCTTGAGCACGAAAATTATGGTTCCTTTTATAGTGATTTCTAGACAGCCGTTTTTTATAGCGACTTTCAAATTTCCATCTTTTGTTACATTAAATCAAGGCTGCAAATCGAAGCATGATTTCGCAATTAGCTCGATCTTACTCAGATTTATTCCATTTTGTAAAAATTCTTGCCCTTTATTCACTTGATTTTTAAATTGCTTCCGCATTTATCAAAATCTGAATATTCATCAGAATTTCCAATTTCCATGCATAATCAATCAGATTGTTTTTCCTCATTGTTTTTTTCTTTTTCTTGTTTTGATGCAATTTTTATTTTACTTTCCTAGGGTTGTCAAAATTTAGGTGTCAATAGCACGACCCCGACCTGCTCAGCCTCACCTCTTGCTATCCCAACAGCTTTCCAGAACCCCCTCGTGGCCATCGGAGCTCCCAGTCGCTGCCGTGAACCACCCTTCCAAGCTACCAGAGTCTCCACCGATCCACCATAGTCCTCACCGCACCAACCCAGCTTCATTTCTTATGTTTTGCAGCCAAGAACAGAGGCTGAGTTGTGGTATTGCAGCGACTCTTAGGCCCGTTTTGAGGTGTTTTTGAGCCTCGAATCCTAGGCCCGCTTTGGAGAAAAACGTCCCTCGCGATGTTCCTAACGTTTCAATCCAAATGGATTGTTAAACGGGTGAGTTTAGCTCACTAATCCTCGCTTAGTAGACTAATGATGCTTACGGGTTGATTAGTGTTAATTAAGCATAATTAGTTGGTTAGATTAGTTTAGAATAATTAAATTAGGGATTCACCTATGCATGTTAGGCAAATGGTTAGTGTACTTAGCAAGTAGACAATTCCTATTATTTATTGAACGAGTCTCGGCAATTTTTCGAGCTCGTCTCGGCTTCCAATTAGGCATTACGGGCCTAAATTGGATTTATTGCTATTTAATAATTAATTTTTGTAATTATTTAATTATTTAATTATTTTTCGAAAATTCAACCGGAATGGTCGGTGACTGGAATTTTATGCTGATTATCGTGGTGCAGTCCGTTTATTTATTTGAGCATTAGTTTATACTGAATTGATTTATGGGTAATTTTAGGATTTATTCCTAAATTAAATCGATTTTCATAATTAATTGGATAATTATCGGGCGTCGGTTTACAGCGTCAAAAATCTATTTTTGTACTGTTGAAAGGAGTGGGTGAATAAAAAGGAAATTATTGTATTTTGGCTTAGGCCGACCGTGTGCCCACACATGTGTACTTTTATCAAATATGATAAAAATGGTAAAATTGATTGTGTCTTCGGAACAAAAATACTATAACGGCTTGATGATTCGTATGTCATCTAGAGAATGGACGCTATACTATTATAGCTCGATGACTCTCTTGTTATCTTGAGAAAGAATTGCTTGTACACCGGCATGATGACCCTATAGGTCATCTTGGAGAATGGACGGTATGAAATGTCGGCTCGGTGATTTTATAGATCACCTTGGAGAGTGGATGACATGCCATAACGGCTTGGTGACTTAATATGTCATTTTGGAGAATGTACGTTATGATGAATATACTTGGTGACTTTATATGTCATCTCGGAGAATGAATATTATAATATACTAGCTCGGTAACCCAATAGGTTATCTTGGAGAATGAATAGTATGTTATAGCGACTCGGTGACTTAGTAGGTCATCTCGGAGAATGAATTGTGTAATATACTGGCTCGTTAATTGATAGGTTATCTTGGAGAATGGATAATATTGAATGAAGTGACCAGGGAATGGTCGGTTTTACATGTAATTCACTATGTCGATTGATTGATACATCAATCTGTTGTGATTGTTTGGTTGCCTATTGAACTATACTGAATTGTAGGTGGAATTTGAGGCAAAGGTAAGTCCTCTAACCCGTATGTGCATAGGCAGCCCTTATGGCATATTGGTTTCCTAATCGAGTCTTAGGGGTTAGAACTCGCTGAGACGTTATCTCATTGGTTATTGTATAACCATTTCAGGTCCTTAGGTGATGTTGGTGAAGGATCGGGAACCCCGGAGTTTGGGAAGGTGGAGACCGAAGAATCGGCAATCGTGTCTGACTAGGGGGTCATAAGACAGTTCTCTTTTGTTATTAAGTTGATATTTTGTAAATAGCTTGATATGGTATATAAACCTGTTTGTTTATAAAAAGCTATCTGTTTGGAAAAATTTGTAGTCCTACTTTCCTATCCCATTGTTTTATTGTCTGGGGATTATTTTATGCTTTCGCATGAGTATATAAATGAATGGGTTGGCGACCTTCCTAGGACGTCGCAAATTAATTGACCAGATAAGGGATGGGCGTGTGCCCGAGGATCGGGACGTGACAGAAGTGTCAAAAATTACGGAAGTGATATTTTAGTGTCACCTTTTTTAAACAAATGGAACACCTGAGTAGTGAGTGCCAAGTCCGATGAAGGTGGTCATAAATCCTACGTGACAATTTTTTAATGATACAACTCACTTACGTAGCACGCCGAAGAGCTGAGTTAGCAACGAAGAACCAAAACGATGTCGCTATCTTTTTTTTTTTAAATATAAAAATTTATTAAATTAAAATATTTATATTTTTTATGTTAAAAAAAAGGAGAAGGCAAAAGGTGAGGCCTCAACCCTTGTCGTTGCCTCCCTGCTATAGTCGGGACGAGCCGACAACGGTGGGGGAGGATTGGCTAGGGTTGCCAGGCCTTGGCCTCCCTCGACCACTTGCAATCTTCATCTTCTTTTTCTTCTTCTTCTCATTTTTTCTAATGAATAAATTTAATTTAATTAATATTTATATTAATTATCGAGTAACGTTAGCATGCAAAACGATGTCGTTTTGTACTGCTTTGGTCGGAAAATCGCTACGTCAGCATTTTGGCTGGATTTTCTCTTTATCAGTACTTAATTGATCCATTTTGCTATGACTTTGACACTTAAGTGTCACTTTCGTAACTTTTAGCACTTAAGTATCTCTCCGTCTCAAGTTTTAGCACTCCAGTTGTTCGGCACTCACATTTTTTTCATAGCATTACTTCTATGATCATACTGAAGAGTACAATCAAGTTTTCTTAAACTTTTGCTGAAAAGTTCAATTTATAACCATAACTTAAGCAATCTTCTATTTCCGCCTTGGAGAATCGTATTAAATCAGAACAACAAAGTGGTAAATCTTTTGATTTATGCTATTAAGTCCCCAACGTATATAGTAAACAAAGACAATCAAGTCTTGAACCTTATTATTTGTGCACTTAAGTCCACATCTTCATGGAAAAGAGACCGCGTCTTCAACCTTTTATTGAAAGTGCAATATAATGTGATCATCATGAATAAATCCCGATTGCCATATAGACAATTTCTGATGCTAATGATTGCAAGAACTTGTTTTTACTTTTTTCTAAAAAAGGTCAAGTCTTTATTGACATCCAGCGAATAAAGATATGCCTTCATCCCAAAGAAGATACAAGTTGAAAGAACCGCACAAACATTAATGGGGATGAGTTAAGATAACCCTACAGCCCAAACTCCTCCGAGTTGTATAAAACTTACTGCCATGTGGTTTGAACCCATTTCATCACTGAGTCAAAATCCTCGAATCGCCCCTCGATCTCAGAAATTTGAATCATCTTTAGCGTAGGTTCGGTTTGTACACAAGGCATATGAAAACTGTTCAATAAACTTTTACTAGAAGCATAAAAGTACCATAATGTGCCTCTCCATGGGTGTCTGGTAACCGTCTATTTAAGGGTCTAATCAACAATTTAACAGCAAAAGCAATGAGGAATCCAGCAAGAATACTATTTCCAATGCCACAAGATATGATTGTTTAGCTAATGTTTCTAAATTTAATGTTGGTTCATTAAATCCCAAAAAACCAAGATGAAGTTTTATCACAACTTGCATCTATTGGTGTGGCAATGATCAGCTTCTTTGACTTATAGTTATGACTCAATTCGGACAATCCAACTGCGAGCATGGAGCTCCTTTGATAATGCTCACAGAAGGACTCGCTAATAGGGGTGAGCACGGTTCCTAGGTAGAATCGGGAACCGGAGAATCGAACCGAGGGTTCCTGTTCGGACAAAAGGGAGTAGAAGAAGCTTTATCTAATGAAGGCTAGATAGAAGTAATGCAAAAAAAAAAAACTCAGACAATTCAGTTTTAGTAATGTCTGGGAGTTAATCCCAAAACCAAAGGAAAATCTATGATTGGAATAAAGTGAGTGTTCAGAAACAATATGGATGAAAACGGTAAAGTAACCAAGAACAAAGCCAAGTTTGTTGTAAAAAGTTATACGTAAGAGGAAGGAATAGACTATGATGAGACATATGCACCTATAGCCAGGTTGGAAGTCATTAGACTATTGCTTGCATATGCATGTTTCCATAATTTCAGGTTATTCTAGATGGATATCAAGAGTGCTTTCCTGAATGGGTTCATACAAGAAAAAGTTTATGTGGAACAACCACCAGGATTCGAAGATTCCAAAGAACCAGACTTTATCTACAGACTGAAGAAGGCTTTATATGGTCTAAAACATGCACATTGAGCTTGGTGTGAGAGACTGAGTAAGTTTTTAGTAAATAATGATTTCAAGAAAAGAATTGTTGACACATCATTGTCTATCAAAAGGGAAAAAAAGAAGAATTTCTACTTGTTCAAATATATGTTGTGACATCCTGATTTTCAAATTCTATTTTCAATTGGATAAGTTGGGCTTTTCGTCGACGCGCCTATAATTCTTTTATCTGAGTTGGCCACTCATGGGATAACTAGCTTATCGGGTGAAGTCGGTAAGGGATTTTAATACAATAGACGTGAGAATTCGATGAGAAATCAATTGTTCGACCGTGCTAGTCTGCAAGGGTCATTATGGCATTGTCAAAATTGATTAGAGATCAAGGATAGGTTGATTTGACTGAGATGTGTGATCAAAGTGTAAGTGATTCCACCTGATTGCAAAATTCTCGTCGATCGGCAGTAGACTGATTTTCTGTCGTTTTGGTACCCTATGCCCATAATTGAAACCTTGAGATTTTCATGACAAACGAGAGTTGCCAATAGGTCGAAGATGTATATTGTGACTTAAGATAAATCGATTACGTGTCAATTGCACCAAAAATTCCGGAAAGCTACTCGGTAAGCAAGGTCAAGCTAAAATTGCGCCATATTGAAATTAACTATGAATTTAAACCATTTCAGAAATTGAAAGTTCTGTTATGTCATGATTTATTTTAGGAATGTCGACTCATCATTCAAAGAATTTTTAGCGAGTTCAGGATTTTTACGGAAAATCAATTCAAACGTTTCGGAAATGAACGAAAATTTGGATGGGCCAAATTGAAGGGACGTTTGGCCTCCTTAGTGAGCTATTTGGCGAAGGGAAGTTGTAGAATTTGTGTGGACTTCTTCCTCAGCAAAATTGGACATCAAATTGAAGAAATTGAAGTCCAATTGAGTGAAATTCGTAGGCTTGCAAGGGCCTGCAACTTGTAGACATCAACCTAGCTATTTGTGGATTTTAATGTGCATGAAGGCTTAGGGGACAAAAGGGATTTGTATGAGAGATTGTGGGACCAAGAATGGATAAATATGGGATGTTTTATTTAGCTTTTCTTCCCCCTTCTTTGGTCTCTCTCTCTCTCTCTCTCTCTTCTTATTCTCGCACGTTTCCCCTCAGTCGACCAAACCCTTACCATAGTCTTCTATTGCCTTTTTCTCTGTTGACTTGTTGGCCCATTCTTATCTCTCTCTCTCTCTCTCTCTCTCTCTCTCTCTCTCTCTCTCTCTCTCTCATTCTCCCCCCTTGGCTAACATCCATATGTCTCTCCTCCCTCTTTCCTCTTCGTGCGGGCTTCTTTTTCACCAGTCTGCTGCTTCAATCATCTCTTCTCCTTCGTCCCATCTCCCTGTAGCTCACACCGACGTGCGCAACTCAGCCCACACGTCGTCTCGTCTGCCCCTACCAGTCAATCCAGCAAAGTTCTTTTGGCGTTGACTCTAGCTCCACCAAATGTAGCTACTCCTCTGCCACAACGTCACACCCCACCGAGGCAACTCCTTCCTTCATTGGTTTCTTCCTCTGCCCATCTCCACTCACCAGTCAGCCTAGCCCATCGTTTCATGCATCGAAGCCAGTCATCCTTGCCAATCCAACCCACTAGAAGCCAAGACTAGCAGCCTCGACCATCAAGCTCAATCGAGCGGAACGGAGGCAACAAGTCTAGTGGCACGGAAGCAAAAGCCTAGCTCAACCGTGAACTTTGTGAGGCCGATCTCGGTCTCGGTTTGGTCCCCGTTGGTGCTGCCGCTTCAGAGTTTGTCAGCCGTTGTCGCCGTGGACTCACCGACTCGCAAATCTAGTGAGCTTACTCACTAAACTTTGCTTATGGAGTTAATTATGCTTCAGGGTTGATTAGTTTAGGTTAATTTTGGATTAGGTGGTTAGTTAGAATGGATTAGCAATTTAATTGTTCAATATTGCATGTTAAGTGGTTAGAATAGTGCAATTAGTAAGTAAATAGTTCATATTATTTATCTAGATAGGTTCGAAAATTTTTCGGGTCCATTTCGATATTTAATTAGGTTTTTCCAGCCTAAGTTGCAATTATAGCATTTATTGATATTTTATTTAATTAATTTTGTTAATTTTTTAATTTTTTATTATTTTCAGGAAAGTAGATCGGGATAGCTAGTGACTAGAATTTCGTGCTGATTGCAATGGTGTGGTTGGTTTATTTAATTGACTACTATTTTGTGCAAATTGAGTGAAATTTGGAATTCTGGGAATTTAACCCAAAATTGAGTATTTTTAGTATTTAATTGAGAAACACCGGGCGTCAGTTTATAACACCAAAAATATTTAGGTGGATCATATTAAATGGTGGGATTTTCAAAAAGGAAAATATTGTATTTTGACTAAGGCTGACTGTGTACCCACACACAATTATTTTTATCGGGTATGATAAAAGTGGTGAAATTGTTGAATGATCGGGATGGTATACTATATTAGCCTACAAGCCTTGATATGTCAGCTTTTGGTGAGCAGTATACCGGTATACTATATCAGCCTAAGGGCCTTGATATGTCAGCTTTTGGCGAGTAGTATACCTTAGCAGCTTCTAATGAGCATCATGAGTATACTATATTAGCTTACGGGCTTTGATATGTCAGCTTAGGGTAAGCAGTATACTCTGTTATCAGCTTTTGGCGAGCCATACTATCTATCTTCAGCTTAGGGTGAGCAGTTCTTAACATGTTTGAACTTGATAGATAGTATTGAATGGGTTGACCGAGAGATGGTCTTGATGGTACGAAATCAATTGAATCGATTGATTGATGGCTCGATCTGATTGGATGATTTGATTTGTTGAAGTGATTCGTTGAATATATGAAGTGTACTGACTTGTAGGAAGGAATAGAGGCAAAGGTAAGTCATTTGTCTTATGCATGCATAATGGCCTTTGGGTGTATTTTCTTCCTAGTCAGAGTTTAGGGGGTGAACTTGCTGAGACATTGTCTCACCCCATCGTGGGCTTAACTTTTTAGGTTCTTAGATGGCAAATCCCCCTGAGTGTCATGGTCGTCTCATGAGGGTTACTGAGCAGGTTTCTAGTTACCCCGATCCCATAAGTTTTTTGGGTCTATGAGCTTATTGTAACCACTGTTTGGATCGAAGAGGTTCCACATCATGAGATACCTAATCGATTCAGAGTGTGGTTCCGCTACGCTCCCAACGGCGTCAGGCTAGGTCCCCTTAGGACTTTTGATATTCCCGTGGTGCTAGTTGATGCTGCTACGGATGAGGATCCAACTGACCCTCCTGATGGCGTAGTGGAGAACCCACTGTCCTGCCCGGCTCCTGTGGACACTGAAGAATCAGCGAACAAGTCAGACTAGTTGGTCATAGGACAGCTTGTTTCGAGAATCGGCCTTTTTGTAGACCTTGTAAATATCGGCTAGTAATGTATATGACTTAATCTAATATGTATAAAGGTGTGATTTGGTTTTCGAAAATTATGGCCCTACTTTTTTATCCCATCTTTGTGTTGTTTGGGGATTTATTTATTCGCTTATGCATGTGCATTAAAAATTGAATGGGTTGGCGACGCGTCCTAAGACTTTGCAAATTTAATCGACTACCGAGGGATGGGCATGTGCTCGAGAATTGGGGTGTGACAAATGTAGATGATACAATCTTTGGGTCTTTAACGAATGTCTGTGGAAGAAATTTTCAAAGTTTATGCAGGAAGAATTCGAAATGAGCATGATGGGTGAGTTAACATTCTTTCTGGGTCTACAAGTCAGATAATCAAAGAAATGAACTTTCATTTATCAAGAGAAATATGCCAGAGGTGTTATCAAGAAGTTTAGGATAAAAAATTACAAGAAGACTGAGACTCTCATATCAAGTTCTTCCAAACTTGACAAGGATGAAGATGGAAAGAAAGTTTACCAAAAGACATATAGAAGCATGATTAGTTCTATTCTCTACCTTACTATTTCTTGACCCAATATTCTATTCAGTATGTGTATGTGTGCTAGATTCCAAGCCAATCCTAGAGAATCTCATCTCAGTGCTATTAAATGCATTATCAAATATATTGCAACAAATCTAAAGTTAGGCCTGTGGTATCCAAATAGAGAAGACTTTACATTAATTAGATACTTAGATGCTGATCTAGCTCGTTGTAAAGTTGACAGGAAAAGTACTTTAAGAACATCCCAACTCTTGGACCAAATGTTGGTATCCTAGTTCTCAAAGAAGCAAAAACATTGTGGCACTTTCAACGGCAGAAGCAAAATATACTGCTCTTGGAAGTTGCTGCTCATAAATTCTTTGGATCAAGCAACAACTAAGGGACTTTGGAATAGAAGAACCTTGCACTAAAATTAGAGGTGACAACACAAGTATGATCAACCTCACCAAAAATCCTATTCTCCATTCAAGGGCAAAGTATATTAAAATTCGACATCATTTTTCATAAGAGACCATGTGCAAAGGATTATTTGAGTTCACTCGTGACAAGCTTTGCATCTAGCTAAAGTCTACGGATGAGTAGACTCATTAATTCAACCTATGGTAGTAACATCCTTCTGAAAGCCTTCTAGACTTAGGTAGTTATATTTTAAATTTTGGCGTGTAAGTTTCTTTCTTTCTTGAACAAGTATGATTATTCTCAAATTATTACTTGCCTTTTGTATTTTTGGAAATTGTTATATCTTTGCTGGTTTGTCGAAATTAATTTTTCAAATATTGTTGACAGTTTGTGCTTGTTTGGTTGCCCTACTTCATTTTCTTTAAATATAATTGTTGACCCCTTCTTTTTCCTAATAACCAGACTCTCTACAAACCCTAATCTTTCTCTTGATCTACTCTCACATTCTTTGTAAAATTTCTCACTCGAGCACTCACGAAATGTCATCCAAATCCTCCAAGTTTGTCTTGATGTCTTCTCTGAGGAAATCCTCTCGCATTGCTAGTCGTGAGTCTCAGTTCGTCCTTGAAGGTCTGACACATTTTGATCTCACTGAGGATGTGGTAAAGGCTAGTGAATACATTCTACAGGAGGGTGAATAGGTGTTTATGAAATTCTTTTCGAATCTTTAACGAAAAAATCATTTGGCGTGAAAATCACGTCAGAGATAAGTGAATCACGCAACTATAAAAATAAAATAGAGTAGGGAAAGAGAAATTTGACACAAAGATTATAGTGGTTTGGCTTATTATAAGCCTACGTCCACTTTCCACGCTGGCAGCCAACTGGCTGTAATCACTATGTAGCAAAAGAGAGCTTTACAGTCTAGGGTCTAGACTTCTTTAGTAGAAATACTCTTCTACAGCTTCTTGCAACTTCACACTAGAAGTGTCTCTCTTTCGTTCACAATTTTGAGCACAAGAGATTTTTGAACAAGAGGTTTTAGAGGTTCTAGCTTCGAAATTTTTCTATCGGTTTTCTTATATTTTCGAACAACTTCGACACACCTTAAATATCCCTTCGTGCCTCCATAGCCGTTAGCACTTTCCAAGAATTCATCCAATCTACCCGTTGGAATGAATCAATTTAAGTGATCTTCAAGTTGTCGAAAACATAAGTAGAAAATAGTCCGTCGATCTCGTTCGCCCATACAATCAGGATCTTGAGTTTCCAAAATTAGATCATTCCAAAACTTGCTTGATCTTCAATGGATAAAATCCAAAGAATAAATCTTTTGAGCTCACAATCATAGCCAGAGATAATTTATGGATAAGTTAGGGAAGATAATATCTGAAACTTGATTTCCTTACCCAAAAGAATAACCTTGCTGACAGCCTAGCAAAATCGCAAAAACTGGGTATGACTGTCTTCAGACTTTGATTGGGTCTGGAGATCTTCTGACCGTAACTTTGGGTCTGATTGTCCTCAGACAGAAACGCTTGGGTCTTGAACTCTTCAGACTTAACCGACCGAGTCTTGGATTCTTCAAACTTAACTAATGAGGATGTTTTGTTAGCTTCAAAAATTAAGGGATTTTTCTTCAACAATCTCCCCCTTTTTGATGGTGACAAAACATCTCGGCAGATTTGTAAACTTATAATCTGCAAGGAAAACACATGTATATTTTGAGGAAAGCTTCTGCAAGCACAAAAGATGTTAGTCCAATAACAATTATCCTCACAAATATAATGATCATGCAAGTCCACAAATCTACAGATCCAATTATCAAACTAGTGCATGAAGTCATAGAAGTTCAATTAAGCAACCCAACAACCAAAAAGTTCAAAGTCATAAGCAGTCTAAAAACAAACAAACAAAATAAAAGTTCATAACAAAATAAAAAAAAACTTTAAAGTTCAAAAAACTTCTTCAAATCTGCAAACTCTCCCCCTTTTGTTCCCATCAAAGGTGGTAGAGTGGTTAAGAGTGGGTTTGATAAAAATTCAAGGCTCCTTTGGAATGTGAATAAGATGGTATTCACTGAGCGATTACAGTGTCTTCTCAAGGCTTGTGAGAGCTTCCGTCACTGAATCCAACTCTGCACCCTTCACATTCGATTCCACCTGAAGTTTGAGTGCATTGATTTGGTTTTGCATGGACATGTAAGTACTCAGCATTGCCTTCTTGAGATCCCTCAGCTCATAATCCATTCCAAAAACCTGCTTTTTAAAGTCTAACATAATATCCAACAGTTGTGAAAATGCTGTTGAATTAGCATTACCTGAACTAGGACCAGCAGACTCTGTTCTTGGAGTTTGAAAGCTTGGTGCATCCCTTTCAGCCCTTTGCCTTTCTGATGGAGAGGAATCTTCAATCTCCGGGAAGTGAGATGCATAAATGTCTTCAGCATTTGCTACAGACCTACTGACATCACTGTAATGCAATGGCAATATAGTTCCTTTATCAGCAGCAACTCCCCCTGTTTTGTTACCAATGGGTGGAGTCGAATAATCTTCACCAAAATCCATTTCATTTTCAGCACCGTGATGCAGTTCGGCCTCCTTTCTAGAGTCCTCTTGAGCAAAAGATGGCTCAATTCTTTCAGCAATATCCTCCTGAGCCTTGCTCTCCTCTTCATTTTTCTTTTTCTCTCTTCCTCTTCTCTTCTCATCTCTTCTTCTTCTCTTCTTCGTGCTTCCTCTTCTTCTTTCCTCTGTCTCTCCTCTTCTTTCCTCTGTCTCTCCTCTTCTTTCCTCTGTTCCTCCTCCTCCTCTTCTTCTTCTTCTTCTTTTCTTTTCCTTTCCTCTTCTTTCTTCCTCTGTTCTTCCTCTATTCTCATTCTCTCAGCTTCTTCTTTTGCTTCTGCTTCTCTCCTTGCCTTCTCTTCATTATCAACTCTCAAACTAACTGTGCTCCTCAGTTTTTGTGAGAGCAGAAAGAGTCATGGCATCGTCAAAATCTTCTTCATCATCCTCATCTTGTAGGATGACTTTTCTTCTTTTCTTCTCGGTGACAGCCATGGGCTCTTTGCCCTTTCTCTTGGTAGCAACAGTAGCAATCTCTTTGGAGGGAGTCTTCTCCTTCAATCCTTCCAAAGCAGAGTTCAGCTCTTGAAGCTTCATCTTCACCACCATTTATAACCCACAAGCATCAAGCTTAGATTGGTCAGGCATAAAGGAGCAGAAATTTGTATCTTGAAGTGCCTAAACAACTTGGTGATGAGAGACAAATAAGGCAATTGGCCCTTATCCTTAATCATAGTCCGATACATGTGGAATAGGATAACATGAGGGAGAGAAAAGGGCCTGTCTTGGTTAAGAGCAAACATAAGTTTTGCTTCTGTTTTGGATCAGTTTTAGAGGTTGTCTTCGGCCTGAGACAATTGATAATGATCTTGTGCAGTAAAACATTTGAGGCATTCATCATAGTGTAGGATATTTTGCCTTCCACATTCCTATCTCGCACAATTTCAAGAGTAGCATATGCTGAGGACACTTTAATTGGTTGGAAACTCTCTCTTTCCACACCAATTATATCAGTCAGAGTGTCAACATCAACAACATACTCTTTGTCCATAAAGGTGAAGGACAACCTGTTGGCATCTAGAAACGACAAGTTTGAGTAAAAATATGCCGTCAGTTCAGGATAGGCACTTGTCGAGTCTATACAAAACTTCTCCAGTTGCAGCCTCGTGAATTTTTGCTTGAGATTTACCTTGATTGAGTTAAGGAAATCAAAATCCACACTTCTCGGATTTACAACTCCTCTTTTCAGCAACTTAGAGTACATTCGATCATGTTCTCTAGATCGAAAAAGATTGCCTTGGGGACAAACAGTGTTCACAGCCACACCCATCCTCGGCTGGAATTGAGAGAACATCCTCTCATCATCATCTAATGGTTGGTTAGCAGTCCCAAACCTCAGATCACTAGATACATTTTCACGAGTGCTCTGAGCGAGCCCTTTGCCAACAATACCTAAATCTTCCATTTCTTTCAGGAAAATATATTCATTCTTAAATCCTCTCTCCTTCAGAAAATCATCTATCATCTTCATGTTTGTACCCCCATCCTTCAACCTTTTATACAGATCATACGCAAGCTTGGGTCTTAGGGTTCTTACTGGTGCTACCTCGATAATTTCTTCCTCTTGAAAATGTTGACTCGATGTCTCCTTTTGTGGAGAATCTTCGGTCAACCCTGGTAGGACCCTCTTGTCGTCTCTGTGGTCCCTTTCCAGCAAGTCTTGAGAATTTTCGAGAAGACATGCTTGAATCGCAAGCAAAAACTCAACTTGTTCACAAAAGGAAAAGGTTGGATTTTGTTGAGTAAAGAAATCGAACAGTGAAGTTAATGGAGAGTAGTTTAAGGTTTTAGGATTTCTAAAAATGAGAGAGTAAACAAGATGGATTTTTAAACGTTGTGGCGAATGAAGATGACGATTCGAAAATATAAATAGCAAGAAAAGATAAAAAGGAGATACTGAACCGTCGCAAAAAAGAAAAGATAAAAACTGCTAATTTTGAAAAAGTAAACTGCAATTTTGAAATGATAAACTGCCATAAATATGTCAAACGTCAAATAAACGATAATTCAAAAAGTAAATAATAACTAAAAATACCGAAATACGCAAACAGACTTTAAATCAGAGTTTGAGAATGTTCAGACTTTACCTCAGATGTTCAGACTTTACCTCAGAGTCTGAACCCTTTCAGACCTTATCTTTGAGTCTGAATATCTTCAGATCTAGTTTTGAGTCTGAGCACCTTCAGACCATAACTTTGAGTCTGAACTTTTCAAGACTCTAGATTTGAGTCTGAACTTTTCTAATGAAATTATGCTTGATTTCAATGTGCTTTGCTCTTGAATGAAGTATTGGATTCTTTGTGAGGTTGATTATGCTGGTGTTGTCACATTTGATTTTTGTGCAAGATTCTTCAACTCCAAAATCTTTCAATTGTTGTTGTATGCATAAAATTTGAGAACAGCAACTTCCAAGAGCTATGTATTCAGCTTCAGTGGTTGACAGAGCTACAGTACCTTGTTTTCTTGAGAACCAAGATACCAACCTGTTTCCCAATAGTTGACATGTACTTGTAGTGTTTTTTCTATCCACTCTATAGCAAGCAAGGTCAACATCAGAATATCTAAGGAGAGTAAAGTCTCCTTCTTTGGAATATCATAGACCTAGCTTAGATGTGGTTGCAACATATTTAATAATACGCTTCACAACAGTCATGTGAGATTCTTTAGGATTAGATTGAAATCTAGCACATATGCAAACACTAAATAAAATATCAGGTCTAGATGCAGTAAGGTAAAGAAGTGAACCTATTATGCTCCTGTATAGTTTTTGGTCTACACTCTTTCCTTCTTCATCTTTATCCACTTTGATGAGGTTGACATAGGAGTTTCTGTTTTCTTGCAATTCTCCATTCCAAACTTCTTGATGAGGTCTTTTGCATACTTTTCTTGATGGATAAAGTTCCTTCCTTTGATTGTTTGACTTGAAGTCCCAAAAAGAAGTTCAATTCTCCCATCATGCTCATTTCAAATTCATTCTACATACAACTTGAAAATTTATTGCAAAGATTTTCGTTAGAAAAACCAAAAATTATATCATCAACATAAATTTGAACAAGTATGAAATCTTTGCCTTCCTTTTTGATAAATAAAGTAGTATCTACTTTACCTTTAGAAAAACTACTTTGAATTAAGAAATTACTTAACCTTTCATACCAAGCTCGAGGTGCTTGTTTTAGACTATACAAAGCTTTCTTCAGCTCGAAAACAAGGTTCGGTTTTCTTGGATCTTCAAATCCTGACGGTTGTTCCACATAGACTTCTTCTTAGATAATTCCATTTAAAAATGCACTCTTCACGTCCATTTGGAATAACCTGAAATCTTTAAAGCAAACAAAAGCAAGAAGTAATCTTATAGCTTCTAACCTCGCTATAGGAGTATAGGTTTCATCATAGTCGATTCTTTCTTCTTGTGTGTAACCTTTTGCCACAAGTCTTGCTTTATTCCTTGCCACCTTTCCTTGTTGATCTAGTTTGTTCTTGAAAACCCATTTAGTACCAATAGTTGATTTACCTTTTGGCTTGGGAACGAGTTCCCACACATTGTTTATTTTGAATTGATTGAACTCCTCTTACATAGCTTCAATCCAGCTTTCATCTTTCAATGCATCTTCAACAGTCTTAGGTTCAATTTCAAAAACAAGTGCTAGAGCACTAGATTCTTCACGCCTTTTAGATCTTGTACGAACTCCTTCATCAATGGTTCCAATGATGAGATCTGCAGGGTGACTGGATTTATGCTTCCAACTTGTAATTGGTTTGTCACTTTGATGAGACTTTGTTTCAGTTGGAGCTACTGAATTGGTTTGCGATGGAGCGTCTGAGATTTGATTTTCTTCAAGTGAATTCGTAGACGCTTGGCTAGACTCATAATCTTCAGGTTGAGTCTGATTTTGAACCGAGTCTTCAAACTTTACATTCATGGATTCTTCCACAGTCTGAGTCCTTTTATTGAAAACTCTGAAGGCTTTACTTGTCATTGAGTAGCTAAGGCAAATTCCTTCATCTGAATTATCTTCAAACTTACCAATTCGATCACTAGAATTCTTTAAGATAAAGCATTTACAACCAAATACATGAAAATAAGAGACAATGGGTTTCTTACCTTTGAACAATTCATAAGGTATTTTCTCTAAAATAGGTCTTAGAAAAACTCTGTTTATAATGTAGCAAGCAGTTGAAGTAGCTTCAGCCCAAAAATGAGGAGAAATATTACTTTCAATCAAAAGAGATCTTTCCATTTCTTGCAAAGAACGATTTTTCCTTTCTACAACTCCATTTTGTTGTGGAGTGTAAGGGGATGAAAAATTATGTAGAATGCCAGACTCATCACAAAATTTAGCAAAATCATGATTTTCAAATTCATCACCATGATCAGTTCGAATACTTGAAATTGTATATCCTTTCTCGGGGTGTGTTTGTTTCACGGAATACATTTTCGGGGAAAACATTTTTCTCATTTTCCGGCATTTGGTTTACTCAGGAAATTGAGTCAACGGAAAACGTTTTCCTAGTCAACAGAAATCATTTTCCTAACAAAGCTTAAATTTAGGAAAGTGATTTCCCCTTTGAAAAGATCGGAAAACGTTTTCCGAATCTACCAAAGCCTAGATTTGATGCTTGGTTTACAAACAATTATTCTTATAAAAATATATTTTTAAATTTTTTTAATTCTTTTTAAAATATTTTTTAAAAATCGAATTTTTAAATTTTAATATAATTTTTAGTCATTTTTAAAAAATATAAATTATTAATTTTTAATCATTATTTTTTTTTTCTCTTTTCTCTTTTATTTTTTCTTCTTCTTCGGATGACGGCCGACAACCGGCCCACAGCAAGATCGAGCTCGTCGGTGTCGGGCGGGGCCCAATCTCGCCTATCCGGCGAGGCCGAGGCCCCACCCGATCTTTGGCAAGTTTGAGCCTCACCGGTCGTCAACGAGGCCAAGCCTCGCCAAATCTAGTGAGGCTCGAGCTCGTCGGCATCGGGCGAGGCTCGATCTCGCCCGGCTCGTCACCGACCGGTGGTCAGCCGTCACCCGCCGGCCACCGGCTAAGGAAGGAATAAAAAGAAAGAAAAAAAAAAAAAATTGAAATATGAAAATAATTATAATTTCGATTTTTATAAAAAATATTTTTATAAAGTTAAAAAGGTCATGAACTCAACAAATTAATTTGGAAGTAAGAGGCACACTATTGTCAATTGTTAGATCAAATGCCATTCAATCATTTTTCAAATGTGATACAAACACCAGAAAATATTTTCAATCACATATCACCAAACAAATGAGAACTAACCGTTTTCTTGGAAAATAATTTTCCGGAAAACATTTTCCAAAAACGTTACGTTTTCTGTGAAACAAACACACCCTCAATTTGAATTTTCTTTGCAAACTTGATCAAATAAGATAAAGCTTTAGATTTATTTGCAAGAAAGAATACCCAAGTAAAACGAGAGTAATCATCTATTATTACCAAACAATATCTTTTACCTCCAATGCTTTGAGTTCTTATTGGTCCGAATAAATCCAAGTGTAATAGCTGCAAAACACGTTTAGTGAATACCTGATTTATAGATTTATAAGAATTTCTAACCTATTTTCCAAGTACGCAAGCATGCATAATTCATGCTTTTGATACCTCAAATTAGGAAGTCCTCGGACAAGCTTTTTGGATGAGACTTTTGCAATTTGCTTCAAGTTGACATGTCCAAGCTTTCTATGCCAAAGAATGGCTTCATCTTGAATTGATATCAAGCACTGAGAACTGTCAGACTCGATATCCAGCAGATAAATGTTTCCATGTCTCCATCCAGTAAAAGATTGTGAGAGGTCTTTGCTTGTTCTAGAACGAGTATCTTCTTGAAAGTTGATCTTGTATCCAGTGTCGCATAGTTGACTAATACTTAGAAGGTTATAGTTAGGCCATTCAACTAGAGAAACATTGTTGATTGTGAGGTTTCCGATCTTCACGGTTCCTCAACCAACAATTTTTCCTTTGTTATTGCCACCAAAGGAGACATTTCCTCCTTTTACATGAGAGAGTTTTATGAAACAATTTGAGTCTCCCATCATGTGTCTTGAACAGCCACTATCCAAATACCACTTAATTTTCTTCTTGATAGTGACCCGCATTTAAATGAAAAACTCAAGTTTTCTTTTGTACCCAAACTTTCTTGGGTCCATCATTGTTAGTACCATAAGTAATCTTTGCCCAACTCTTCTTAACAGGTTTTCAAACCTTAGGACAATCCTTCTCAAAATGTTCTACGCTTTTGCACTTTGAACATCTAAGAGCATTTCTTCCAAAAGGCTTTACAAAAACTTTTTGAAAATGATTTTTGTAAAAAGATTTTGTAGGCCTATTCTTGATTCTTTCTTTTACCTTCGGAAAATCAATCAAGGGAATGATTTCGTGTGTCATTACTAGACCAGATTTATTAAAATAGGGTCTTTGAATAGAAAGAATTTTGTCCAATTTTTTAGATCCCATTGAAAATTTCTTTGTAACTTTCAAAAGATCTTCTTTCAAGCAAGCATTTTCTTTTGAAAGTACAATTTCATTTTCTTTTGAAACAGCAAGACTCCTATCTAGATTTTCAACTTTTTCAACCAAAGTCTTTTCTTGTTGTTTCAATTTGGAATTCTCCCTTTTTAGTTCAGAAATCCTTTTAGGAGAGCCTTTAAGACTGAGACAAAGTTCATCAATGTAGTTCGACACTTTGGTAGGAATTTTTAAATTTCTAACCTTGACATGGCTGTTTGAGTCTAAGTTTGAGTTTGAGTCTAAATCTGAGTTTGAGTTAGCCATAAGACAAATGTTGGCATATTCTTCATCACTCTCTTCACACTCAGTGTCACTCCATGTTTCAGCTTTGAGTGCTTTCTTGAACTTTTCTGGTTTTCCTTTCTTTTTCTTTAATAAGGGATAGTTGGGTCTGATGTGTCCCTTTTTCTTGCATTCAAAGAAAACATCTTTGTTGGTGTTGTCTTCTTCATTTGACTTCTTTTGAAATCTTTGATTGTTTTATCTCTTTCCATTGAATCTTCTTCCTTTCCTATTTAACCTTCTGAATTTTCTAATCAGAAGTGCCAGCTCTTCATCATCCAAGTCTTCTTCTGAATCTGTAACATTAGAATCATCATTAGATTTTAAAGCAATCGACTTCTTACCTTTGGTGTCAAAGTCCTCATTGAATTGCTCGACTTCATATGATTGAAGTGTGCCGACCAACTCATCTACAAAAAGAGGCATGATCCTTTGTGTTTTTCTTATGGATGTCTTTACGTGATTCCAATCTTTGGAGAATCCTCTCAACAGCTTATTGACCTTCATTGGTCTTGATATTGGCTGTCCTTGGTATGCTAAGCCATTTACAATTTCTGTAAATCGATTGAACATATCCGTGATTGATTCTCCTGACTTCGTTTTGAAGGCTTCATATTGTCCAAGAAGGATATTGATCTTGGTTTCTTTGACTCGATCTGTTCCTTCATAAGTGACGTGCAATCTATCCCAAACTTCTTTAGCTGTTTCACAAGATGAAATTATGTTATACTCAGTAGGAGATAAGGCACAATATAGAGAGTAGATAGCTTTTGCATCAAGGGCTTGTCTCTTTGAAATTTCGGCTTGTGACAATCCCACTCTATCAGCTAATTCTTTCCCTGTGGCCGATGCAGCTTTAGGAACAATTCCTTTTTTGACTACATCCCATTCTTGAGGATCTTTTGATCTTAGGGAATGCCTTCATCTTGTTTTTCCATACGTTGTATTCCTTTCAATCGAAGTAAGGAGGTTTGGTGTTGCTTTGGCCTTCAATCAAACCTGGAGCCAAAATACTAGCCATAGATCTTTAGCTTTAGAAATAACAAGCACTTCCAATAAGATAAGTAACCTGCTCTGATACCAATTGGTAAAGGCTAGTGAATACACCTAGAGGGGGGTGAATAGGTGTTTATGAAATTCTTTTCGAATCTTTAATGAAAATATCCTTTGGCACGAAAATCACGTCAGAGATAAGTGAATTACGCAACTATAAAAATAAACAGATTAGGGTAAGAGAAATTTGGCACAACGATTATAGTGGTTCGGCTTATTATAAGCCTACGTCCATTCTCCGCGATGGCAGCCAACTGGCTATAATCACTATGTAGCAAAAGAGAGCTTTACAATCTAGGGTCTAGACTTCTTTAGTAGAAATACTCTTCTACAGTTTCTCACAACTTCACACTAAAAGTGTCTCTCTTTTGTTCACAATTTTGAGCACAAGATATTTTTGAACAAGAGGTTTTAGAGGTTCTAACTTCGAAATTTTTCTATCGGTTCTCTCATATTTCCGAACAACTTTGACACACCTTAAATATCCCTTCGTGCCTCCATAGCCGTTAGCACTTTCCAAGAATTCATCCAATCTACCCGTTGGAATGAATCAATTTAAGTGATCTTCAAGTTGTCGAATACATAAGTAGAAAATAGCTCGTCGATCCCGTTCGCCCATACATTCAGGATCTTGAGTTTCCAAAATTAGATCGTTCCAAAACTTGCTTGATCTTCAACGGATAAAATCCAAAAAATAAATCCTTCGAGCTCACAATCACAACCAGAGATAATTTATGGATAAGTTCGGGAAGATAATATCCGAAACTTGATTTCCTTATCCAAAATAATAACCTGCTGACAGCCTGGCAAAATCGCAAAAACTAGGTCTGACTGTCTTCAGACTTTGATTGGGTCTAGAGATCTTCAGACCGTAACTCTGGGTCTGACTGTCTTCAGACGGAAACGCTTGGGTCTTGAACTCTTCAGACTTAACCGACTGAGTCTTGGATTCTTCAGACTTAACTGACGAGGATGTTTTGTTAACTTCAAAACTTAAGGGATTTTTCTTCAACAGGATGAATTGCCTCGAAGCACAAATCGATAATCAATGGAAGAAGAGGTTACTCTAGAAGCGACACCTATTTTAGAAAGAAAGCTCGAAGTTCTTCTGGAACATTATGAGTTTTTGAAAAGTGGAGGAAGTTCCATGGATTTCATAAATTCGTTCTTGAAAGAAAATGGCTATGGAAACGGAACTCTATGTTTGAGAGCTATGGAGAACTTAGGGTTAGTAGAGGTTGGAAGAATAGAAAAGGAATTTTCAAACTTTCCTGCTAACTCTCACTTTGGTACAGAAGGCCAGACTGAGAACAAAAAGGAAGATGATGATGAGAGGATGTACAAAAGTTTCCAACCCAAAATAGGTGTTGTTGCGGAAATTGAAAAAAAGGGAAGTTGTTTCGGTCAAAGGACCATAAGAAAGTCTATTCATAGATGTTGAAAGGGGGGTCATCAACCCTTGAACCCTAGGTTTTGATTTCCTGGATTCCATCAAGGTAAATTTGTAAGAAAAGTTTGCCAAGCTTCAGATGGAGATGTTCTGTGTGAAGTCATATGATGCTTACTCAGAATTGACCGCTTACTTTTATTCTAACTTGTCTGTTTTGAATCCCACTTATGTTCAATTTACTGTGAGTGATAAAGTGTTTGATGTTGATGTTAATTTGTTGGCTGACATTCTAGGTGTAAAAATGAGTGGATTCTTGCCCATCAATGTGTCCAACGAAGAGGTCATCAAGTTTTTGGTGAATGACAGGATTCTTAGGGGAAGTGTTACTTACTCTAGGATGTTTGCTTCTAATATTTTGCTCCACGAGATCATCATCAACTACATCAGACCCAAGGCTACTTCAAAAACCTATGTTTCCATATTTGAGGCGAAAATGATGTGGGTCATCTACAATGGTGTTGCTTCTCACTCCCTCACACAATCCTATTGCGCATGTATAGAAATGTCATGAAGGGAAATGGATAACTTCCGTATACAACATTGGTAACCAGACTTTTCCAATACTTCCAGATTCAACCACCATCCATCTTTTTCTCCAGAACAATTGTTCCCATGCAGATTGGACTTAAAATGATATAAAAAATTGAGATTGAAAGATCTATCTAGAGTCTTGAAACTTTTGAAGAAATAATCTGATAGTAAAGCTAAATTAGGATCTGTGGCTGAGAAGAAGCGCAAAGGGAAGAGCATTGTCTAGCAAACTCCCAAGAGAAAACGACTTGTTCTTCTTCTCGAAGATGAAAAAGAGGAAGACGATGAAGATGAGACCATCTTTGAGAAAGAAAAGGAAGAAAAAGTGAAGGAGAAGAAACTAGAATCAAAGAGAGAGAGGAGGATGACTTAAATGATGAAGAGGGAGATGCTAATATGAACAAGAGACAGGAGCATTCTGACAAGGAAGGAGAAGATACGAGGGAAGCTGATACTAGAGAAAAGGGAACCGGTCAACAAACTAGTGTTGGAAGAGAAGGAGTGCAGGAAGGAAAATGAGTTCTTCCTCAAACTGTAACCATTGTGACAGGGGGTAGGTGAGAAAACTCCTCTTAATGATTGGACTATCGAACCAACTACTAGTGATGGCATCACTCGATCTCTTCTAGATGCTGGAGATTTTTGTGCCTCTCATTTCCCTGAAGTTTCTCCTGAGGGTTAGGACAAAGAAGCTAATGTTCAGGGGGAGCAACAAATTTCACAAGTTTAGATTGATGTTTCTTCACCTCTGGATACTCCACTAGTACATTTTGCAAAAGTTAATGCCCAAACTGAACCAGAATCAAACTATTCTCGGATAGTAGAGCTCCTTTTGGAGATTAAGGCACAACAATATGTGATGGAGATTAAAATCCAGAAGTTGCATGCTGCTCTTGGTACTACCTCAACATCTCTCACTGGAAATGTATAGTCTCTTGATGATAAAGTCCAAACCATAAATCAGTAGGCATGCCGGAATTTAGCGAAGGTTGAGACTGTCTTTCACTAGTGCTTGATGAAGCTTGAGGAGACTGTGTAAACTTTGAAGGATTTCCGACTTATTCGTGCTCCTAGGAAACCTTGATCCTTTTAGAACTGAACTATTTTTCTTATTTTCTTTGTGCTTGTTTGACTTTCTCTTTTTGTTGTTGACAAAAAGGGAGAGAGTTTTGTAGATTTGAAGCTTTGGTTGGTGCTGACTAAGTTTTTCTATACCGGTGTGGTTTCTTTTATGCAGACTATTGATTGGTGTGTTTTGTGAATGCAGATTATGTGTATTTTGTGCAGACTTTATTGTGCTTACTGTATGTTATCTCTATTAATTATCATGTGCTGCTAAAGTATTGTTTTTCCAGGATAATTTTCATATTATGCTTAAATTTGTATGAAAATATTGTCATCATAAAAAATGGGGAGATTGTTGAGAAAACTCTTACTAAGTTTTGAAGTTGACAAAATTTTCTTGTTTTTGTTCTTATTCTAAAGAATAGTAAACTTCTAAAGTTATATTGCAAATTCTTATCAAAGTCTATTCATTCCAGAAGTCTTTCCCACTCTAACGCAATCCAAATTCAAAACAAAGATATAATCAGACTCAGAGTTATTGATCTTACGACAAGGATTCAATATGAACATTATAGAGATTTATTCTTTAATATCTTGTTTTATGGCAAAAACTCTCACTTACCTTTTATAAATACATTGATGGAATCAATCACAAATTAATGAAATCAATCTTGAAGACAAGTTCCTTTTTGGGGAGCACCTACTTACGAAAACCTAAATTCTGATTGTATGGGTGACTAGAATCAATGGATTTTCATCTCAATCTTCAAATGGCTACAAGATTTCCTTAATTGATTCTATCTAACGGATTGATTGGAAGACATTCATTTGGAGAATGCCAACGGCTAGTAAGGCGTAAAGGAGTATTTAAGGAGGTCATTCACTTTATTTGAGATAGTGCGTGAAAATTGAAATTCCAAAGTTTGAAGCCTTTCCAACCACTTGTTCTTCAATGATAGCTCTTACAAATTGTATTCAAGAGAGAAAATCATGAGAAGAGTGACTTAATGTGGGAAATAGAAATCTTTCGATGAGTGTTTGCACTCGAAATATTGTACTTCTCTGTTGATACTTTGATGAATTTCAGCTAGAAGGCTGCCAGCATGGGAGAGTGGATGTAGGCTTGATCTAAGTCGAACCACTATAAATCTTATGTGCAATTTTCTTTTCCCTTAACTCTTTTCAACTTTATTTGTTGCAACATTTTAAGTTTTGCAAAAATCTAGTCCATCTCTTATCTAATTTTGAATTTTGCACCAAAAATTTGATAGCTCGTTTAATCAGACTCTGATCCTTTTTCAAACTTTGTTCGAAACTTATTTTATTTTGTATTTATTTGTCAAAGTTTGTTTTCAAACACCTATTCATTTTTCTCTAGGTGTTCGTACTAGCTTCTTCATCGACCACCGCATAAAATTAATTTAGATGTGACAATACTTTTATCTTCAACTCTTGAGTTATTTCCAATATATATCCATCTTCTTCCAGGCTATATTCGATGATACTCCACAAATGTTCCTCGGTGTCTATCTACGTGGTCTGTTGCTCCTAAGTCTACAATTCACATTGGATGAGATTCAATAAGCATTACAGTGCTAAAAACAAAAACATTACTTAAAGTAATGGAGTAATAGGGTATCTCTTTCGACTCAATGCATTCATGAGCAAAGTGACCTATTTACTACAATTATAGCACTTCATCTTGGTCTTGTCATTCTTCCCACTACGCTTATTGTGTTGGAAGGTCTTAACTCTCTTAGGTGCCTAATCAGTCTCATTCCCTTTGTTATTGAATTGATGATTCTTTTTGTGCTTGAAGCCCGAAACTTTGCGCAAGCTCGATTAAGCAACATAAGTATGAGTAGAGAATCTCATAACATCTAGACGCTCATCTTCTAATTCAAAATGATGCGATATATTGTCAAAAGTGACAATATTCTCATTATGCGTCATGTTGATCTTCATATGCTCCTAATTGTAAGGAAGAGACCTTATAATAGCCTGAACTTGTTGTTCATTAGTAAGGGAGTGACTTGCCGACTTCAACTGTAACGACCCGGGCCCCACTGTATAATATTGTCCGCTTTGGATGGGATTGCACGAAGCCATTTCCCTCCCTCACGGCTTTAAAACGCGTTATACAGATTAAAGGGACCCAAGCCATTATAAACTAGCCTAGAACTCCCTCCTTAGGCGATGTGGGACAGAGACTCCTTCCTTGCGCACGTCCAGAGACTGAGGCGCGGACGCACCGCCATCCCTCCTCCCCGCGCACCGCCGCTCGGGCCGTCACACTCTCCCCTCCTTGGGAGCACAGCGCCCTCGCTGTGGCCCCACACGCGGTCAGGAGTCGGCTCTGATACCATTAGTAACGACCGGGTCCCCTTTGTATAATATTGTCCGCTTTGGATGGGATTGCACGAAGCCATTTCCCTCTCTCACGGCTTTAAAACGCGTCATACGGGTTAAGAGGGGCCCAAGCCATTATATACCGGCCCAAGACTTCCTCCCTAGGCGATGTGGGACGGGGACTCCTTCCTTGTGCACGTCCAGAGACTGAGGCGCGGATGCACCGCCATCCCTCCTCCCCACGCACCGCCGCTCGGGCCGTCACACTGGAAATGGCTTCGTGTAATCCCATCCAAAGCGGACAATATTATACAGTGGGGCCCGGGTCGTTACAAATGGTATCAGAGCCGACTCTCGACCACGTGTGGGGCCACAGCAAGGGCGCTGTGCTCCCAAGGAGGGGAGAGTGTGACAGCCCGAGCGGCGGTGCACGGGGAGGAGGGATGGAGGTGCGTCCGCGCCTCAGTCTCTGGACGTGTGCAAGGAAGGGGTCTCTGTCCCACATCGCCTAGGGAGGGAGTTCTGGGCTAGTTTATAATGGCTTGGGTCCCTTTAATCTGTATAACGTGTTTTAAAGCCGTGAGGGAGGGAAATGACTTCGTGCAATCCCATCCAAAGCGGACAATATTATACAGTGGGGCTCGGGTCGTTACATCAACTCATGAATCATGTTTGACATCTCTCGAAGATGCTACCTCGTTGTTACGTTTGGGCGCTTTCGGTATGTGTCAAACTTGATGGTAAGTCTCCTTAACTTAGTGACAGATGTACCCCAAACTTATCTTTCAAGGCAACCCACATTGTTTGAGTTTTATCATAACTTTCAAACTCACACATGAGTTCATCTTGTACACAACTCAGCAACGTGATGTGATCAATGCTATTTTTCTTTTTTCAAGTTTGATAAGGTTCTTAATCTCTCTTGTGTTGAGCTGAAGTTCCATGCTTAGGCTCTTCCATAGTATGGTTGAGGGTTTCCAAAACCTCTTGCTCTTTAAGGATGTATAAAACCTTTCAGTGCCAAATATCATAATTATCACCGTTCAGTTTCTCTCCCTTATTGAGGTATGCTACAATAGCCTTGGATGCTGAAACCAAGATCAATTACTATAATACATTGATATAATAAACGCAAAATCAATACCATCACATTTTATAGTAACTCACATATTTAATTCACAACAAAGACAAACTGAATTAATCATAATTCAAAAAAAGACATAGAAACGAAAGTTCATTATGTTCTCAATCACCTTCTATATTCGATTGTTCTACTATAATTTACTAGTTTAATTTGCGCAAATTTTAAGTTCTAGGTGAGAACACCTTCGAATTCTACCAACCTACGAAATCCCACTAGAAAAATAATTACATGATCTTATATAATTTGCACATTTTTCTATTAACACAAAAAAAAAAGCATGATGTGAACCAACATATAAAAGATAATCATGCAGCAACTATAATCGAAACCGTAATTCAACACGTAATGAAAAAAAATCAAGGATTTCCAACCATTGTTTGAATTTGCTTGGAATTACAAAATTGTAAGCATATGAAACTATATATATATATATATATATATATATATATATATATATATATATATATTTATTTATTTATTTATTTATATGCTATCATCGAATCAAGCTCTACACAACATATATGTGATAATTTTCATGTAAGCTAGCTTTGTATTTCCAAAAAAATGCAAGAAAATACAGGTTAAAAGGAATAAACAATACACTTATATCCAACCACCCGTGGGTAGTGCATGTGGTATTCGCTCTCTCCTGCAACGCTGTGGTCAAGAGTTCAAATCCCCTCGTTATCAACACAATTGAAGTGGAAGGCCCTAGCAGTGGGTTGCTGGGCCAGTCTCCCCTGAGGTTTATGTATAAATAGTGGCTTACGATGACGTCCGACGGTGTCGACGAGCATTGGAGGGCGGTGTGACCCTTTAAGGGGGCTTCGGTCCAAAAAATACATAAACTTAAGGTCCGTATACATTTTTATATCTTTAAAAGCTTCAAACATGTATAATAATTATACCATAGTGTATAGTACATTCATACGAATCGAATGCTGCTGGCTATGCGCCGATCGAAGCTTCCATGCGCCCACATGCACTGCCTGAGGGTGCGGTGCGTGTGGTGCACGTGCCAATGAGCCGATACAACTCCTAATTGGTCCAATCGATCCAATTGGTTCTGACTACCAAACTGGTTGACCGATCAATTGGTTCGATCTCCAATCAAGTCGGGTCGGGTCTCGATTTGGGTCATTAGTAGTCGTCGACCAGCCAACTATTGCTAGTTAGGTGACGTCATTGATGATGTCATCTAGCACTTACCGATCGTTGAATAATGTCATTGATGATGTCAACACATGTTGATTCGCCAATGCGCGCGTGGCACTCATGCGTTGGGTGTGTGACGTGCACACATCGTAGCTTCTGGCCGTGCGTGTAGGCACATCCAACATCCTCTGGTGGTGCTTGACTCGCCATTTGACTCGTCTCAACAAATACTTTCACCTTGTATAATTAAAAATTTATTTTGGCCCAAAAAAATACTTCGAAAAATGGCCAAAACTGTACGGGTGTACATGACCTCCAAACCCGTTCTTTGCATTGGTTCATTTTCGACAATTCATGTTGCAATTTGCCAGCAATTAACATCCAGACAATGTGAAGTTCATCCTCTTGATCCCTATATCAAATAGCAAATGAGAAAATTAGATAAAAAAAAAACAAGGCAAAAATCATAATCGGGCTCTAATACCAATGTTGGAAGAAAGTCGATGGAAGAAACAACTAACCTCTTTGATGTGCAATGAACAATTTACCTAGGAACAAATCTTGAATTATGGGTGAACGACGAACAATATGACTTCACAACGGTCTAAATGCAATCACAAGGAAAACATCCAATTTCCACAGTGTTAATACTGATTGTTTTCGTCAAGGAGTAATGGAATGCCTTTTTTTTTCTTTGATGGAAAGAGGAGAAGAAGAGAGAACAGTTTCTTTCTGAACATTCTTTCTACCAACCAACTCGATGGTTTTCTTTTAAAGTTATATATATGACTCCCTCATTCCCTTTCAAAGGGTGTCTCTCCTTCATAATATATCAAGATGAAATAGTGTGTCTTAATTGCACCCAATCATGGACGTACTAATAAAATACATCATTACGCTTAATAGTGATGGCGCGACGGGGATTATTTTCGACAAAACAACGCTATTTTCAAGCTTATTATTTCTTTCCCTCTTCATTGTCTACATGCTTACAATCACTCAGCCAAAGCTTCTCCAATGCTCATCCATTGCTATTCACCACTACCTAGACCTCCTGCGGATGCTGCCACCATCTTTGAAATTTGCTTGACCACCAACAGCCACTGTTGTGGTCTCCGATAAGCCAAATCGCTGAGGCCTTAAGCTCAGCCCTCGCGGATTCCTCCAAAGCCAACACCAACTACCACCTAAAATAGCCACTTTTCCATCATGATTCACATGTCCCATAGACAACTGAATGAGGGCTGGTGACGCTTAATCGCTGGCCAGAACTCTAGAGCCCCCCATTCTTGGCATCCCCCATTTTCAAAGTTCAAGATATTGTTTTTCTTGCCTTTTGGACATGCTTGGCCTCATTGAATCACTATTATCTACAGGCAAGTGATTCCTTTTACATGAATACCACATAAGTTTGCAATACCATGAAGTTCGAGACTAATGATTATTATTATTATTATTATTATTATTATTATTTATTAAAAGTAATAAATATATTGATCTTTAACCAACTATACAACAGAAAACCGGCACCAAAAAACATACACTCACCATGACAAGAGTCATGGCAAGTGGAAGGGTGCCGGAACAAACTAACACACAAGGAGGCCCAAAGAGCCAATAGCCAACAGATGGCGAGGAGAACATCCAACACAGTGGCAAAAACAAAAACAACCACAAACAAACGAAAACATGGAAGGGACCGCTAGCAAAGGAGGTTCCACCCACCTAGTACAAAAGCGGAGAAAATCATCACCAAGGCAGTAAAGAGGACGAGACAGACAAGCCATCGGAGAGCTCGCCATCAAGTTACCAACATTAGGCAGTAGGTACCCTCTCGACAACAGCACAAACTCCTTCCAGAAACAAATGGAGACAAGGCAGGGACCACGACACTAGTGCTCCATAGACCAAAAACTAGTATGGAAAGAGAACCAACACCAAGTTAGCAAAGGAGGACACGACAGATACATCTACCAGAGTGCAGGAATGAACTCCTAATAAGATGGTCACCATCCACCCTCAAGCCACAAGGAGTCCCTCTAACGACCCTAAAAACTTTGACAACACCTCTAACAAAAGATAAACGGGAGCAAAGCCCAAAACAGGTAGTACCATCGCTACTGAGGAGGATCTGGAGGTGTAAGGAAAATGGACGGGTCAAGCCCCCACCCCCGCTGGAATCTCCTATTCGTAGGATTATCTTCAACGTTTTTGAATGTCAAAGCCTTATCCATTACAACTTTAATGAACTGGTTTTTTAGCGCTGGAATTGATAAAGGCTAGTAAATACACCTAGAGGGGGGTGAATAGGTGTTTATAAAATTCTTTTCAATTCTTTGCCCGAAATCTCCTTTGGTATAAGAATCACATTGAAATTAAATAGCTCATGTATTCATAAAGTAAATAGAGTAGGGTAAGAGAAAGTAGACAAAAGGATTATAGTGGTTTGGCTTATTGTAAGCCTACGTCCACTCTCCATGCTGGCAGCCAACTGGCTGTAATCACTATGCAACAAATGAGAGCTTTTACAAATCATGAACTAGACTTCTTCAGTAGAAAGTCTCTTCTACAGCTTCTAGCTGTTTTGCACTATAAGTGACTCTCTTTGATACACAATTTTGAGCACAAGAGATTTTGACAATAAGGGATTTCAGAGGTTCTAATTTCTAAATTTTCTATCGGTTCTCTCATCCATTCGACCAACTCCAATCCTCCTTAAATATACTCCGTGCCACAATAGCCATTGGCACTTTCCAAACATTCATCCAATCAACCCGTTGAATTGAATCAATTTAAGTGATCTTCACGTTGTTGAATATATAAGTAGAAAATAGCTCGTCAATCCTGGTCGCCCATACAATCAAGATCTTGAGTTTCCAAAATTAGATCCTTCCAAAAATTCGCTTGATCTTCAATGGATAAAATCCGAAGAAAAAATCTTCCGAGCTCACAATCACAGCCAGAGATATTCCATGGATAAGTTAGGGAATATAATATCCAAATCTTAATTTCCTTAACCATAAAAATAACCCGCTGTCAATCTGGCAAAATCATAAACTGTCTTCAAACTTAGATTTGGGTTTGGAGATCTTCAGACCGTAACTCTGGGTCTGACTGTTTTCAGACGGAAAACGCTTGGGTCTTGAACTCTTCAGACTTAACCGACTGGGTCTTGGAATCTTCAGACTTTACGGACGAGGCTGTTTTGTTAATTTCAAAACATACAAGGGATTTTTCTTCAACAATCTCCCCCTTTTTGATGGTGACAAAACACCTCGGCAGATTTGCAAATTTATAACCTGTAAAGAGAACTCATGTATATTTTGAGGATTACTTCTGCAAAACAGAAAAATGTTAGTCCAATAACAATTGTCCTCACAAATATAATGATCTTGCAAATTCACAAGTCTAGGAATCCAAACATCAAACCAGCATAAAGTCATGGAGATTCAAATAGACAGCCCAAACCAAACCCATATCTAAAATAATGAAAGCAGTCTAAGCAAATGAAATAAAAGTTACGAAATAAAAGTTCAAAACAAAAACAAGTTCAAATTTGCAAAACTCTCCCCCTTTTTGTCCCATCAAAGGAGGTAGAGTGGATAAGAGAGGGTTTAAAAAAGATTCAGGGCTCTTCAGGGATGCGAACAAGATGAAATTTGCTGAGCATCTGCACTGTCTTCTCGAGATTGGCAAGAGCTTCCTTCACTGAAATCAACTTTGCACTCTTCTCATTTGATTCCACTTGAACTTTAAGTGCGTTGATTTGATCTTGCATGTTCACAAAAGTACTCAGCATTGCCTTCTTTAGATCCCTCAGCTCATAGTCCATTCCAAAAACCTGCTTCTTGAGGTCCAGCATAACATCTAACAGTTGTGAAAATGTTGTAGTGTTAGCATTACCTGTGCTTGGACTAGTAGAGTCAGCTTTTGGAGTTTGAAAACTTGGCGCATCCTTTTCAGCCCTTTCCTTCCCTAATGGAGAGGATTATTCAATTTCTGGGAAATGAGATGCATAGACATCCTCAGCGTCAGCATCTGACCTACTCACATCACTATAATGTAGTGGCGATATTGTTCCTTGATCAGCAGCAACTCCCCTTGTTTGGTTGCCAGTGGGTGGAGTCGAATATTCTTCGCCAAACTCCATTTCAGCACTTTGATGTGTTTCGGTCTCTTTTCCAGATTGAGCAAATGATGGCTCAAATCCTGCAGCCATATCCTCCTGTACTTTGCTCTCCTCTTCATCTCTCTTTCTTCTCTCTTCCTCTTCTCTTCTCACCTCTTCTTCTTCTCTTCTTCTTTCTTCCTCTTCTTCTTTTCTCTGTCTCTCCTCTTCTTCTCTCTGTTCCTCTTCTTCTCTTCTCTGTTCCTCTTCTCTCCTCTATCTTTCTTCTTCTTCTTCTTCTTCTTTCTTCTTCCTTTCCTCTTCTCTCTTCCTCTGTTTTTCCTCTTCTTTCCTCACTCTCTCTGCTTCTTTCTCCTTTGCTTCTTTCCTTGCCCTCTCTCCAGCATCAGTTCTCAAGCTAACTGAGCTCCTCAATTTTGAGAGAGTAGACAAAGTAATGGCATCATCAAAATCTTCTTCATCCTCTTCGTCCTGCAGAATGACTTTTCTACGCTTTTTCTCAGCCATGGGCTCTTTGCCCTTTCTCTTTGTAGAAGCAGTGGCAATTTCCTTTGAGGGTGTCTTCTCCTTCAACCTTTCCAGTGTAGTGTTTAGCTCTGAAATCTTCATCTTCATCACCATCTTGTATCCCACAAGCATCAGATTTAAATTGGTCAGGTATAAGTGTGCAGGGATCTGAATTTCGAAATGCTTGAACAATTTGGTGATGATAGACGAATAAGGCAATTGGCCCTTATCCTTAACCACAGTTTGGTACATGTGGAAAAGAATAACATGAGGGAGTGAAAAGGGCCTGCCTTGGTTGAGGGCAAACATCAACTTGGCTTCAGTCTTGGAGACATTGGTTTTTGAGGTTGTCTTGGGCCTGAGACAGTTGATGATGATTTTGTGCAGCAACACGTTCGAGGCATTCATCCTTGTATATGATATTTTGCCTTCCACTTTTCTATCACGCACAATTTCCAGGGTTGCGAAGGCTGTAGACACTTTTATTGGTTGGAAACTCCTTCTTTCCATCCCAATAACATCAGCCAGTGTGTCAACATCAACAATATACTCTTTATCCATATAAGAAAAGGACAACCTATTCGCATCCAGAAACGACAAATTCAAATAAAAATATGCCGTAAGTTCAGGGTAGGCATTTGTCGTATCTGTGCAGAATTTTTCCAACTGCAGCCTAGCAAACTTCTCTCTAAGATTTATCTCCAATGAATCAAGAAAGTCGAAGTCCACACTCCTCGGATTTACAACACCTCTCTTCAACAACTTGGTGTACATCCGTTCATGCTCTTTAGACTGAAAAAGACTACCCGAAGGACAAACTGAGTTCACAGCCACACCCAATCGTGGCTGGAATTGAAAGAAAAGTCTCTCATCATCGTCTAAAGTCTGGCTTGCAGTACTGTCAAGCAGATCACTTGAAATATTCTCAAGAGTTCTTTGAGCAGTCCCTTTTTCAACATTTTTTAAGTCCTCCATCTCTCGCAAGAAGATATATTCACTCTTATATCCTCTTTCTTTTAAAAAGTCCTTGATGTTCTTTAGGCTTGTTCCCCCAACCTTTAGCCTATTATAAAGATCAAACACAAGCTTGGGTTTTAGGGTTTTTACCGGTTCTGCTTCAGTGATCTCTTCCTCAAAATGCTGACTTTCAGTCTCCCTTTGTGGAGATTCTTCGCCTGTGAGGTCCACCCTTGTAGGACCCTCTTGCTGTCTTTGTAGTCCCCTACCAGCGATTCTTGAAGACTTTCGAGACGACATTCTTGGATCGCAAGCAAAAGTTCAACTTGTTTGCAAACAAAAGATGGAATTTTTGTCGAGTAAGGTAATGGAACAGGAATGGTAATTGAGCTTTTTAGGGTTTTAAAAGCGAGAGTAAAAGAGATGGATTTCAAAAGTGTTGTAGCGGATGAAGATGACGATTCGAAAGTATAAATAGTAGGAAAAGATAAAATAGAGATACTGAACCATCGCCCAAAAGGAAAAATAAAAACTGCCAATTTCGAAATAGTAAACTGCAATTTTGAAAAAGTAAACTGTCATAAATACATGTCAGACTTCGAATAAAAAGAGATTTCGAAATTTCAAAAAGCAATTAACAAAAACAATTTAATGCATAGAATATGAAATATTAAAATACATAAAAAGACTTTAAGTCAGAGTCTGAGATTGTTTAGACTTTACCTCAGAGTTTGAACTCTTTCAAACCTTACCTTGAGTCTGAGCGCCATCAGACTTTACGATGAGTCTGAACACCTTTAGACCTTGCTTGAGTCTGAACACCTTCAGACCTTACATTGAGTCTGAACTTTTCAAGACTCTATTTTTGAGTCTGAATCTCTTCAAGTCTTGTGATATTCAGTCTTGAGCGGATTAATTCAAAATGAGCCTTTTCTGGGGGCTTTGTGAATATTTCTGCCAATTGATTCTTTGAATCAATGAACTGAATCACAACTTCACCATTTTGAACATGATCTCTAATGAAATGATGCTTGATTTCAATATGCTTGGCTCTTGAATGAAGTATAGGATTCTTTGTGAGGTTGATTACGCTTGTGTTGTCGCATTTGATTTCTGTGCACGATTCCTCAATTCCAACATCTCTCAATTGTTGTTGCATCCATAGAATTTGAGAACAGCAACTCCCAAGAGCTATGTATTCTGCTTTAGCGGTTGAGAGAGCTACGGTACCTTGTTTTCTTGAGAACCAAGATACCAACCTGTTTCCCAATAGTTGACAAGTACCTGTAGTGCTTTTTCTATCCACTCTACAGCCAGCAAGGTCAGCATCAGAATATCCAAGGAGAGTAAAGTCTCTTTCTTTGGAATACCATAGACCTAGCTTAGATGTAGTTACAACATATTTAATGATATGCTTCACAGCAGTCGTGAGATTCTTTAGGATTAGATTGAAATCTAGCACATATACAAATATTAAATAAAATATTAGGTTTAGATGCTGTAAGGTAAAGAAGTAAACTGATTATACTCCTGTATAGCTTTTGATTTACACCCTTTCCTTCTTCATCTTTATCCAGCTTTGATGAACTTGACATAGGAGTTTCTGTTTTCTTACAATTTTCCATTCCAAACTTCTTGATGAGGTCTTTTGCATACTTTTCTTGGTGGATAAAAGTTTCTTCTCTTGATTGTTTGACTTGAAGTCCCAAAAAAGAAGTTCAATTCACCTATCATGCTCATTTCAAATTCGTTCTGCATACAACTTGAAAAATTCTTGCAAAGATTTTCATTAGAAGAACCAAATATTATATTATCAACATAAATTTAAACAAGTATGAAATCTTTACCTTTTCTTTTAATAAATAGGGTAGTATCTACTTTACCTTTTGAGAAACCACTTTGAATTAAGAAATTACTTAACCTTTCATACCAAGCTCGAGGTGCTTGCTTTAAGCCATACAAAGCTTTCTTTAGGTTGAAAACAAAGTTTGGTTTTCTTGGATATTCAAATCCTGGTGGTTGTTCCACATAGACTTCTTCTTGGATAATTCCATTTAGGAATGCACTTTTCACGTCCATTTGGAATAACCTGAAATTTTTTAAGCAAGCAAAAGCAAAAAGTAATCTTATAGCTTCTAATCTTGCTACTAGAGCATAGGTTTCATCATAGTCAATTCCTTCTTCTTGTGCGTAACCTTTTGCAACAAGTCTTGCGTTTGTTCCCCACAACTTCTCGTTGTTGATCAAGCTTGTTCCTGAAAACCCAAACATCGTTGATTTTGAATTGATTCAATTCTTCTTGCATAGCTCCAATCCAGCTTTCATCTTTCAATGCATCTTCTACAGTCTTTGGTTCAATCTCGGAAACAAGTGCTAGAGCACTAGATTCTTCATGCCTTTTAGACCTTGTCGAACTCCTTCATCAATGTTGCCAATGATGAGTTCAGCAGGGTGACTGGATTTATGCTTCCAATTTGTAATTGGTTTGTGACTTTGATAGGATTTTGTTTCTGTTGAAGCTGCTGAATTGGTTTGCGGCTGAGTGTCTGAGATTTGATTTTTTTCAAGAGAATTGATAGACGCTTGGCCAGACTCAAATTCTTCAGGTTGAGTCTGAATTTGGACTGAAACTTCAAACTTCACATTCATGGATTCTTCCACAGTCTGAGTGCGTTTGCTAAAAACTCTGAAGGTTTTACTTGTCATTGAATAGCCAAGGAAAATACCTTCGTCTGATTTTTCTTCAAACTTACCAATTTGATCACTAGAATTCTTTAAGATAAAGCATTTACAACCAAATACATGAAAATAAGAAACAATAGGTTTTTTACCTTTGAACAGTTCATAAGGTGTTTTATCTAAATTAGGTCTTAGAAAAACTTTTTTTATAATGTAGCAAGCAGTTGAAGTAGCTTCAGCCCAAAAATGAGGATAAATATTACTTTTAATCAAAAGAGTTCTTGCCATTTCTTGCAAAGAACTATTTTTCCTCTCTACAACTCCATTTTGTTGTGGAGTGTAAGGGGATGAAAAATTATGTTGAATACCATAGTCATCACAATATTTAGCAAAATCATGATTCTCAAATTCACCACCATGATCAGTTCGAATACTTGAAATTGCATATCCTTTCTCAATTTGAATGTTCTTTGCAAATTTAGTAAAATAAGATAAAGCTTTAGATTTATTTGCAAGAAAGAATACCCAAGTAAAACGTGAATAATCATCCACTATTACCAAACAATATCTTTTACCTCAAATGCTTTGTGTTCTTGTTGGACCGAACAAATCCATGTGTAATAGCTGCAAAACACGTTTAGTGGATACTTGATTTATAGATTTATAAGAATTTCTAACCTGTTTTCCAAGTACGCAAGGGGTGCATAAATCATGCTTTTGATACTTCAGGTTAGGAAGTCCTCGAACAAGCTTTTTGGATGAGACTTTTGCAATTTGCTTTAAGTTGACATGTCCAAGCTTTCTATGCCAAAGAATGGCTTCATCTTGGATTGATATCAAGCATTGAGAGCTGTCTGACTTTATATCTAGCAAATAAATGTTTCCATGTCTTCGTCCAGTAAAAGATTGTGAGAGGTCTTTGCTTGTTCCAGAACAAGTATCTTCTTGAGAGTTAATCTTGTATCTAGTGTCGCATAGTTGACTAATACTCAAAAGATTGTAGTTCAATCATTCAACCAAAGAAACATTGTTGATTGTGAGGTTTCCAATCTTTACAGTTCCTCGACCAACAATTTTTCCTTTGTTGTTGCCATCGAAGGAGACATTTCCTCCTTTTACATGAGAGAGTTTTGTGAAATAATTTGAGTCTTCGGTCATGTGTCTTGAGCAGCCACTATCCAAATACCACTTGATTTTCTTCTTGATAGTGACCTGCATTTAAATAACATACTCAAGTTTTCTTTGGTACCCAAACTTTCTTGGGTCCATCATTATTAGTATCATAAACAGTCTTTGCCCAACTCTTCTTAGCAGGTCTCCAAACTTTGGGATGATCCTTCTCAAAATGTTCTAAACTTTTGCACTTTGAACATTTAAGAGCATTTCTTCCAAGAGCCTTTACAAAGACTTTTTGAAAATGATCCTTGTAAAAAGATTTTGTAGGTCTATTCTTGATCCTTTCTTTTACCTTTGAAAAATCAATCAAAGGAATGGTTTCATGTGTCATTCCTAGACCAGATTTATTAAAGTAAGGTCTTTGAATAGAAAGAATTTTATCCAACTTTTCTGAACCCATTAAAAATTTCTTTGTGACTTTCAACAAATCTTCTTTCAAGCAGGCATTTTCTTTTGAAAGCACTGTTTCATTTTCTTTTGAAACAGCAAGACTTTTATTTAGATATTCAACTTTTTTAACCAAAGTCTTGTTGTTTCAGTTTAGAATTCTCCATTTTTAGTTCAGAGATCCTTTTAAGAGAGCTTTTAAGACTAAGACAAAGTTCATCAATGTAATTCGACACTTTGGTAGGAATTTTTGAATTTCTAACCTTAACTTCGCTGTTTGAGTTTGAGTTTGAGTTTGAGTCTGAATCAGCCATAAGACAAATATTCGCATACTCTTCTTCACTTTCTTCACACCCAGTGTCGCTCCATGTTTCAGCTTTAAGCGCTTTCTTGAACTTTTCTGGTTTTCCTTTCTTTCTCTTTAATAGGGGACAATTGGATCCGATGTGTCCTTTCTTCTTACATTCAAAACAAACAACGTCCTTATTGGTGTCTTCTTCTTCATTTGACTTCTTTTGAAATGTTTGATTGTTTTGTCTTTTTCCATTGAACCTTCTTCCTTTTCTATTTAACCTTCTGAACTTTCTAATCAGAAGTGCCAATTCCTCATCATCCAAGTCTTCTTCTAAATCTGTAGCATCAGAATCATTATTAGATTTTAAAGCAATTGACTTCTCACATTTTGTGGCATCCTCAATTTTTGATAACCCATCAAGATGTAAGGTTTGTAGCCGAATTAAATTGTGGGACTCTAGCCATTGGTTTATTGAATTACAATTGGATTATTTTAGTGAACATAGTAGCTAGAATGTGTGATTTGGTGAGTGGTTGAAATTGAGTGCACATATGGGTACACATGTAACCTACGGCTAAGGAATTATTTTTGGAGGGGTAAGGCTTGATTTAATTGGATTTAAGTGGGCTTTATAAATGAATTGATGGACCAACTAAGCCCAAAAGGGAGAGGGAGACTCGGCCAAATGGGGTTACACGAGCAAGGAGAAGAGAGAAGTGGTGAGGTGGCGTCCAAGGTGTCAAAATTGCTGCCATGTGTCACCATGCATGGAGAAGTAGATTATAGGCTTAATGATTACCAAATTGAAGTATAAAAAGCAAGGGATTACCGTCCATTGAGCCATTTAGTCGACCAAAAGGAGAGAGAGTGAGAGAGAAAGAGAGAAATCGAGCAAGAAGAAGAAGAAGAAGAAGGAGGAAGAAACCGAGGATTTCCAAGCCGTTTGCCGCCCAATTTTTCACCGTTTTTGCTCAAATCAAAGGCAAGATTGATCTCTATGTCTTCCCATGCTTGTTGTGGTGATGTTTGGTGGGTGGAATTTCGAAATAAGTGGCTGGATGGTGGCATTTTTGATGGAAACTAGGAATAGGTGAAATCGGGTAAGGATGAGTTCTCATGCGCCAGTAACTTGCATGTGTTGGTAGACGTTCTTAGAGTGGGAATTAGGCTTTGATGTCTTCACAGAAGTTGTAGAGCACCTCTTGAAATATGACATAGTCGAAAATGAATGCATTTGAATGAGAATTGAGGGGTGAAAACTATTTTCTTTAGAACCGGATGAAATTCGGAGTCGTTTGTGGACCTTTCATGCTCGTGGCTTGCTGATTGTGTTGTTTTGTTAGGAATTTCTATTCGACTCCTTCTTGTGATTTGTAAAGGACATCTTGAGGTATAACATACTGAAAATTGAGCTGATTTCGTTCTGTTTAGCTTGGTGAATTGCTTGTTTTCTCTTGCCGTTGGATTCTGGAATTTCTGGGTTAAACAGCAGAAACTTGCGTGGCAATTAAAGTAATGTTCCTTTGGTTTTCTTGGGTCGACTTCTTCATGAAAGTTGTGTATTACTGGTTGGTCTATAACATATCCAAAAATCAAAGCAAAAGAAGGTGGATAGATAGCTCAATTGAAGTCGTTTTGCTGAGATGTGTTGCTGGGTGGTTATGAACAGTATACCGATGGATTTAATGGATTGTAGGAATTCATGGAGCACGAATTACATGATGATGTCTTCTTGGAATGTGTTCATTAGACTCTTGGCTACAACATAGTTAAAAATCGTGATTTTTGAGCAACATTAAGGCATTAAGTTTCTTGAAATACGAGTACAGTGCATGCTGGAAGATGTGAGTATCAAATCTGTTTTTGTGGAATTTGTGTCTTCCTATGTGTGAACCATTTGAATATGATTCCTTAAGGAAAGTTGTGTTATTATGTGTGAATATTGTTGTGGCTGAATGGTATGATGTGATATGGCCAATTAGACGGTTAAAATTTGGATTTCTTTAAAGCTGTACAAGCTGTTTTGTATAGAAATTGTTGTGATGACATGGCCGAGTGATAGTTCCTTTGGTGTTCATCATTGGAGTATACATTTTACATGAGAGGCATTCCATGTGGTCATAATTATTATATATGTATGAGATTCACACCTTATTAAGGATATATGAGGTTCAAATGAGATGTTTTCTCAATGGATACATGCTGAATTGTGGTGTATTAATTTGATAAAGCATGTTGAGTGCAATTCATGTCATGTGAGTGAACATACATGGTATTGTTTGCTGTTTTTGCTCATGAATGGCATGGAACATGTGATGAATCATGGGTATGGAAAAGATAATTGCATGACACGTGTTGATTATGCCTCGGGAGTATCGAGATGCCCGGCCAGGGAGTGAAAATGCCGGATGCCCAGTAGCCCTGTGTGCGTAAATCTGGATGGCCTCGGAGTTGAGAAGCCCGGAGCGTTGGGGGTGCCGGAAGCACGGAGTGTGTGTGCCATGAATGCCTCGTGATGCCAGTTGGGGTGCGAGATGCCCGGCCAGGGAGTGTAAATGCCGGAAGCACGGATGGTGTGTGCCGTGAATTCCTCGTGATGCCAGGTTTGGGTGCGAGATGCCCGGAATGTGGGGGGGGGCCCGGAAGCCCGGGTGGTGTGTACCGGGATTTGCATTTGAAATTGCGAGAATTTGATATAAATGCATGAGCATTGTGAAACTGTGAAAGGTGCACATAATGTTGTCGATATGCATGAGCATGAATTGAGTTGATCATGTAAGTCGTGCATATGGTGTGAAATATTGACATTTGTGCTTGCTGAATTATGTGATATGTCCATATGTATAAAACATACCGATGTGCAAAGTGTATGAGTGATGAGCTATGTGAACATGAGTAATGCTTGTATTGTGAGCACACATGTTTGATGGGTGTTTGATCTAAGGTGAATGCTAAACATGTGGCTGAATTGTTCACTTATGACGATAATTTGATGCTTTAAAGCCTTTTTATTGTCTTGTGATCTTATGATATGTTTTGATTGAAATGTGTGAGTAGCCATAGAGATTTCATCTTTGCTGAGTGGTTGTACTCACCCCTTTTGGGGACTAATATTTCAGCTTAGTCATGCCGCTACCTCCTGTTGCTCCTGGTACGTTTTACGGTATACCCTCCAGAACGGAGGTCAGGATCACGAGATTGGACAGCCCCACAGTTCGCGGGCTGGCATTCATTCGAGTGAGCACGCTAGTCAGATTCGATGCAGGCTTGGACGACGGACCAGTGTTCCAGGAGTTTGTGGTGTATCTCATTAGTCAAGATGGGGTAATTCGAGGTATTCTACCGCCGCTTCCGCCACCCGGAGCGCCTGGGCGGAGGTAGACTACGAGTTGAAGCTGGGGAGGTTGGAGGGATTTTTGATCCGACCGGATTCTTGATGGATGGATTTTGGGTAGACTATGTATAGGTGCAATTTTCCTTCTTGATGATGGGTAGATTTTGAGGTCACTTTGATGTATGTATCATGATGTATCCTACCCTGAAAAAGGAAAAGAAAACATCCATCACTTAATAGTAAATAAAATGGAACCGGTGGTTTAGTATTCTATCGTATTTAGTGTGTGCGCATTGCCTCTCATGTGTTGTGTGGGAGAGTCTTGAGTGTTCGCTTCCGTCATATATTGCGCTGGGACCGTGAGTTCATTTCAAAAAAAAAAAAAAAAAAAAAAAAAAGAACAACAATGGTGAATGAGAGCTTAAGAGTGTATAGCTCTCAAAGGACAAAGGACAGGTAAGCATGACTGTAATAGCCTCAAGGGGGTTTGGGGTGTTACACATTTGGTGTCAAAGTCCTCATTGAATTGTTCGACTTCATATGATTGAAGTGTACCGACCAACTCATCTACCGAAAGAGGCATAATCCTTTGTGTTTCTCTTATGGATGTCTTGACGTGATTCCAATCCTTGGAGAGTTCTCTCAATAGTTTATTGACCTTCATTGGTCCTGAGATTGGCTGTCCTTGGTATGCTAAGCCATTTACAATTTCTATAAATCGATATCCATGATGGATTCTCCTGGCTTCATTTTGAAGGCTTCATATTGTCCAAAAAGGATATTGATCTTGGTTTCTTTGACTCGATCTGTTCCTTCATAAGTGATGTGCAATCTGTCCCAAACTTCTTTGGCTGTTTCACAAGATGAAATTCTGTTATACTCAGTAGGAGACAATGCACAATATAGAGAATAAATAGCTTTTGCATCAAGGGCTTGTCTCTTTGATATTTCAGTTTGTGGCAATCCCACTCCATCAGCTAATTCTTTTCCTATGGTTGATGCTTTAGGAATAATTCCTTTATCCACTACATCCCATTCCTAAGGGTCTTTGGATCTTAGGAATGCCTTCATTTTGTTTTTCGAAACATTGTATTCCTTTCCATCGAAGTAAGGAGGTCTGGCATTGCTTTGGCCTTAAATCAAACCTGGAGCCAAAATACTAGCTATAGATCTTTAGCTTTAGAAATAATAAACACTTCCAATAAGTAAGCAACCGAGCTCTGATAGCAATTGATAAAGGCTAGTAAATACACCTAGAGGGGGGTGAATAGGTGTTTATAAAATTCTTTTCAATTCTTTGCCCGAAATCTCCTTTGGTATAAGAATCACATTGAAATTAAATAACTCATGCATTCATAGAGTAAATAGAGTAGGGTAAGAGAAAGTAGACAAAAGGAGTATAGTGGTTCGGCTTATTGTAAGCCTACGTCCACTCTCCACGCTGGCTGCCAACTGGCTGTAATCACTATGCAACAAATGAGAGCTTTTACAAATCACGAACTAGACTTCTTCAGTAGAAAGTCTCTTCTACAGCTTCTAGCTGTTTCGCACTATAAGTGACTCTCTTTGATACACAATTTTGAGCACAAGAGATTTTGACAACAAGGGATTTCAGAGGTTCTAATTTCGAAATTTTCTATCGATTCTCTCATCCATTCGACCAACTCCAATCTTCCTTAAATATACTTCGTGCCACAATAGCCGTTGGAACTTTCCAAACATTCATCCAATCAACCCGTTGGATTGAATCAATTTAAGTGATCTTCACGTTGTCGAATATATAAGTAGAAAATAGCTCGTCAATCCTACTAGCCCATACAATTAGGATCTTGAGTTTCCAAAATTAGATCATTCCAAAAATTCGCTTGATTTTCAACGGATAAAATCCGAAGAAAGAATCTTCCAAGCTCACAATCACAGCCAGAGATATTCCATGGATAAGTTAGGGAATATAATATCCAAATCTTAATTTCCTTAACCATAAAAATAACTTGCTATCAGCCTGGCAAAATCATAAACTATCTTCGGACTTAGATTTGGGTCTGGAGATCTTCAGACCGTAACTCTGGGTTTGACTGTCTTCAGACGGAAAACTTCAGACCGTATCTTTGGATTTGACTGTCTTCAGACGGAACGCTTGGGTCTTGAGCTCTTCAGACTTAACCGATTGGGTCTTGGAATCTTCAGACTTTACGGACGAGGCTGTTTTGTTAACTTCAAAACATACAAGAGATTTTTTTTCAACAGGAATCACCAAGGTTTGATTCCTAAATAAAATATTGTTCCATAGATTCTAGATTGCATGGCAAAGGGCAGCAAACGAGAAACGGGACATGCAATGAAAGAAGTCCTTGCCTGAAAGATATTTCATCGCCCATTGGAGATTGTCAGACCAAGCTTTATTATGCCAGGGGAGATCACACCTGGCCGCCCAAAAATGGGCAAAGGCGGTCGAAATGCTACACCTAAAAAATAAGTGATTAATGGAATCTGGCCTTAGATTGCAGAAGGGGCATGTCACGTCTCCTATCCGACCATACCAGAAGGACCTAGGTTGGAAGCTTGTTCTTGGTAATAAGCCATAGGTTGAATTGGTATCTAGGAGCAATCGAGTTGCTCCAAATAAACGAAGCCCAACCTGGTTCTTCATCAACCTTAAGGCTTCCCAAGCTGAGGCAACCGAGAAGAGACCGAAGGGGTTCTCTTGCCATGAAAACCGATCCGGGGCTTGAGAAAGAGTAGGGAGGGGAAGTTCCCAAGTCTCTAACACCATCTTGAAAAGAGAGGCCAGTGGGGGAGAAAAGGTCAGCCACCGTAGCCTGCCTTGGTAAGCCGAATCTATAAATAAGGTTGTCCAAACAAATTAAGTTTAGGGGACCCCTTGGGTGCTAATTGTCGAACCATAGAGAAGTAGAGCGGCCATTCCCTATCCTCCAAATGAAGGAGTGCTGAAAGTTCCTTCTAAGTTGGAGGATCTTCTTCCAAGCCCACGAACAGTAGGTTGGTCTACTAGCAACTTAGAAATTTGTCATTTTTAAAAAAGTTGAGTGGATCCACTTACACCATAAGGACTCATTGCCTATAAACAGGATCCAAATATGCTTGAGCATGGCTGCCTTATTGCAATCCCTTAGCCTATGAATTCGCCTAGCCCTCCCTTCTCTTTTGGAAGGCACACATCTTCCCAGGAAAATTTCGCTCCCCCGCTGCCCAGACCCGGGCGTTTCCATAGAAACTGTCTGGGGATCTGCTTCATGCGATCCAAAATAGCCCAAGGAATAATGAAAACACGAGTCCAATAGGCTTGAATGGAGTGAAGGACAAACCTAATTAACTGAAGACGGCCTGCGAAAGAGAGAAATCGTTGGGCCCAAGATTGTACCCTCAAAGTAATGCGGTCAACAAGGGAGATACAATCTGCCTTGCGGAGGCGCGAAGTAATATTAGGCACACCCAAATAACGCACCCGTAGCTTTCCTTCTTGGAATCCAAGGGTAAGAAGAATATGATCCCGTACCGAGGCCGATCCACCAGCTAGAAAAACCTCGTTTTTGTTGATATTTGATTTTAGGCAGCCGCTCCAAGCAGAGAAGGTGTCGAGACCTTCCTTTAGGAGGGAAACCAAACCTATATGTACTTCACAAAACAGAAATACATCTTCGGCAAAAAATAAGTGAGATAAGGAGGTTGTTTTGCACCTCCATAAGTATTTGAACTTTGGCTGGCTAGTGCAACGGTGAAGAATTCCAAAAAACACTTCCATGACCAAGGTAAATAAATAAGGCGATAAGAGGTCCCCCTCTCGAAGACCACGGCCACTAGAAAAGAACCCGTGCAACTCTCCATTTAAAGCAATGGAATACCTCGGGGTACGCACATAGACCATGATAAGTCATGTCAGCTGGTCTGGGAAACCAAAAGCAAAGAGAACCAACTCCAGGAAGTCCCAATCGACAGTATTATAAGCCTTCTAGAAATCCACCTTGACCACTTATTTAGGCAAGTAGGGCTCCAAATTAAAGCCTGAAAAAAGTTCCTGGGCTAGAAGGATATTATCTCTAATACGCCGGCCTTTGACAAAAGTATTTTGAGCTTGGCCTATTACATTCGGAAGAAAAGCAACCACTCGACTCGCTAGGATCTTCGTTATACATTTATAGATTGTATTGCAATAGGCAATGGGTCTGTAATCCTTAACTAAGGATGCATTAGGGATCTTATGTGACACCCCTCGACGGCCCCCGATCCGTTAGGGTCGCCACACTTCGCTTACTTTTTTTTTTTTTCCTTGACTTGAAGGTCTATCAATCCTGGGGGTTTATATCTTTTAGATCGGTCCCTGCGCAATTTATATGGCGGAAGCATATCCAACAACTCCCTTCCCTATATTCAGAAAACAGTGCACACCAACTAAACATTTTATGTAAGTTAAAGCCGTACACTTTTATTTACATAACTTGATGGACATCTTTCATCGGTACATCAAAACGCCTTAGTCTTTTATACTTGGCTATATTTCAAAAGATGACCGACATCTTCACCAATAGTCGTACACTTAAAGTCCATCGATCAGTGTCGGCGTCCAAAAGTTCCCTTCTTTGCTATCCTCCTCCTTGCGGTCATATCCAACCATTCAATCCATCTACTAATCTGAAATGTTAGTCCCCAAAAGGGGTGAGTATAACAACTCAGCAAATACATGATCCCTTTAGCTACTCAGGCATCACACAAGACAATCAACTATGTCATTGCATCATATAACATCATCACTCATGTCATGGCATTATATAGCATCATCAAATATGTGAACAAGACAATCAAGACATTGCATCATATAACACTATCAAGTGCTCATGCACATACCAATATCATGCCATCACGCCATGGTTATTTCTCAACCCAAGTATTCATTATCAAGGCTCATGCATATACCATGCATATCTTTCAAACACATGTACACATATCATTTGATACCCAAGCATACACCATGCATTTATATCTTTCAATGCCCACGCATACATATCACCATGTGCATATCATTCACTTCCCGTGCATACATATCACCATATGCATATCATTCAATGCCCATGCATACATATCGTCATATGCATATCATTCAATGCCCATGCATACATATCACCATATGCATATATATCTTTTAATGCATCCCCGGCATACACCATTCGGGCTTCCGCCCCCCCCCCACATTCCGGGCATCTCGCACCCCAACTGGCATCACGAGGAATTCATGGCACACACCATCCGCGCTTCCGGCATTTACACTCCCTGGCCGGGCATCTCGCATCTCACCTAGCATCACGAGGAATCCCCCGGGCATGTATTTAAAATACAACCGGGCTTCCGGAATTATGTACCGACATACCACCAGGCATCTCCCCCTGGAATTACGTACCGTATACCACCGGGCATCTCGAAACTCCCGAGGACATCCAGAATTACGCCATTAGGCCACCGGGCATCCGGCCTTACACTCCCTAGCCGGGCATCCCGACACTCCCGGGGCATCATCGGCTCACGCCATCCGGTGGCCTCCTCACTTATGCATGGTTCATGGCACACAACATAATATTCATCACTCATAACACCATGCAATGCCAACATTCTCATTCATATGGCATGGAATTCACATGAAACACTTCATTCAAGCAATTTCCATCCATTCCTCATAAGTGCATAAAAATTCAGCACACACAATTCCAAGAAAACATCTCAATTAAATGCCAAATAATTTCCAAAAATCATAAAACTCACACCCATAACAGCCAAGACAAAATGACACATGTTTCATGCAGAAATTATGCTCTGGATGTCACTGTACAAAAAGATATTGTTCAGCCATATCAACTGAGCAAATTCAAACAAAACAGCTTGCGCGATCACAAAAGAAACCTAAATTGACCATCCAATTGGCCACTAAAAATCCTGAAATTTCACCACATCACCATAGAGACATTAAGGCACAAGTTCCATTAAGAGACTATGTCCAAACAACTCACACAGAAAAAGGTATAAGCTCGGCAAAACAGATTAGAGTTTAGGACTTCCTGGTTTGTACAGTTTTCGAATTTTATTTAATTAAATACCCAAACGTCACTCAAAAATTATGAAATTTCAGTATGTTATAGCCAAGATCCTACAGAACATTTCTCATGAAGACATAGTCTTCAAATTCATCCCACAGATTTTCTATAAAAATCACAAGCTCCCGTCTCATTTATCGAACCGTACAGGACAAATAGGATTACCCAGTTTACACTCCTTTCGAATTTCATGAAATTAAATATCCAAATCTCATTCAAAAATTACAAAATTTAAGTACGTTATAGCCAAGATTCTAAATAACATTTTTGATGAAGACATGACCTTCAAATTCGTCCCACAGAAGTTGTTATAAAAATCACAAACTTCTCTCTCCATCCCCGAACCTTACAGGATCAATTAACAACGAAATTTCCTAAATTGATCAACTTAATCTCCTTCCTTTTCCCTTATTTTTTGCTATGTTATAGATTAGCATGTTTCCTACAACTTTCCTTTAGAAGTCGAAGCAAAATTCACAAGAAAAAGTCATCATATGACTCACACGACCTACTGACCTCCCACAGAGACAAACCCAGAATTCAGGTTCGTATGTAAACAAGCATTTCCCTAAGATATACCGGTTAGATTTGCCTCAAATTTTAGTATGATGTAAATTAGGATGTCCTTAACATTTCATATGAAGAGGTTGAAGGCAAAAATCCAACAGAAAGCCACATGCCATGACCTACAAGCAACAAGGGTCGACATGCAAGCCGATTTTCACCCGGTTCCTTAGGAAATTCATTTCACCCCTCAAACCTTGATCATTTTACTTGAATTTTGAATATGTTGTAATTAAAGACCTGTTCTACAACTTTCATTAAGAAAGTGAAGCCAAATTCTAACCCTAAACTCGTCTCCAACTCCAAACAAGAATTGGGTACATGCAGGAACACTCGACCAGAATAACACCCACAGCAAGAATGACTTCAAGACCTCAATTTTCATCCATTAAACACACAAGTTCGACCTTCAATCCAGACAACAGTAAGATCACGGCATGCATGAGTAGTGCTAGGATCACGACTTGCCTTAGAAATTAGCTAGATGCGCGAAGAAAATAGCGGAATCCCTCAGCTACAGCTCACGGACGATGCTGTTCTTCCTTTGTCAGCTTGTTTTCTCTCAATTCTCTCTCTCTCTCTCTCTCTCACTCCATTTGCACCAAGCACGACCAAAAACCCTCCACAAGTCACCGGCCACTCCTTTTATATATCTCTCTAATTATAATTAGAATAAATAATTAAGTTGCATGCAATGGACACTTGGCAAGACAAAGAGGACACTTGGCAAGACAATTGGACACTTGGACTCTACCTTGGACAGCTCAGCAACCTTGGACGTGCGTGGGAAGCTTGGCCGGCTCTCCATGGGCTTAGCTTGGCCCAAGTCCATCCCTCTTGGCCCAATTCCATTCGGCCCAATCCAAATCCTTTAGGGTCCATACCGTCGGCCCAAGTTCTTAAGCCATCCTAAACTAATCTCCAAATCCAAATTTAATTTTTCTAATCTTAACTTATAAATAGTTAACTTTAAATATTAACTTAGCCACACATAACATGGATACAATATCGATCAAGAATAGTCTATTTGTAGCTCATTAGTCTGCTGACTAAAGTCTATCAGTGTCTCTATCAATTGGCCACAGTCATCACATCCTCGAGGGTTATTGAATTTCTTGGATGCCACATCTTAGGCATCAAAACTAGAATGGTGTTATTGATCTCCTGAAGGAGCCTCCTCAAAATAAAGAAATTTTTGACTATTGTAATGACCAACGACCCTACAATTTCCCGGTTGAGCTTGAAGAACTCAATAGTAAAGCCATCAAGTCCTGGTGACTTGCCACGATCTAGGGAGAAGAGAGTGTCACGAATCTCTAAATTAGAGACAAGATGCACAAGAGAGCTAACCTGGGTTCCATTTAGAGGACAACGAATGACATCCCAAAGCTGCTACACCGTGGGCTTTAAAGTCAAAAGATGCGGTGCAAAAAGGTCTTGGAAACAGGAGACAAACACGTGATGCACCAAACTTGGGTCAGTGACAAGATTACCTGAAGGATCCATGACTGACAAGATTCTATTTCTAAGTTGTCTTCTATTAACAGAATGATGGAAGAATTTAGTATTCCAATCCCCTTCCTTGAGCCACCTAACCCTAGACTTCTATTTATAAAAAGACTCTTCTCGACTTCGCAGTTCCACCAAAGTCTGTCGCTGAGTCTTCTCCAAATCCACAAGAAGTTCATAGGTCGGGCTTTGTTGTAAATCAACCTGAGTGAGTTGTAACACATTCCTCGCCTCGGCTATCCTCTGAGAGATATTAGAGAAGGACTCCTTATTAAGCATCTTTAGACGACCTTTGAGGACCTTCGGCTTGGAGACTAATTTGAACATGGGAACTCCCTCACCTGGACTCTCCTAAACCTGCGTGACGATATCCTTGAAGGCCGGATGTTTCTCCCCCTTTTTGATGGTGACAAAACCCTCGGCAGATTTGCGAATTTAAAACCTGCAAGGAGAATTCATATATACTTTGAGGATTATTTCTGCAAAACACAATGTTAGTCCAATAACAATTATCCTCACAAATATAATGATCCTGCAATGCAAATTCACAAGTCTAGAAATCCAAACATCAACTCATCAGGATAAAGTCATAGAGATTCAAATAACAGTCCAATCCAAATCAAAAAATAATGAAAACAGCAAGCAAATGCAATAAAAGTTCAAAAGCAAATGAAATAAAAGTTCAAAATAAACTTCAAAAGCTTCAAAGCTTCAAATTTGCAAACTCTCCCCCTTTTTGTCCCATCAAAGGAGGTAGAGTGAATAAAGGATGGTTTTGAAAATGGTTTTAGGGCTCTCCAGGAATGCGAACAAGCTGAAACTTGCTGAGCGCCTGTACTGACTTCTCAAGATTGGCAAGAGCTTCCTTTACTAAAATCAACTCTGCACTGTTCTGATTTGATTCCACTTGAGCTCTCAGTGAGTTGATATGATCTTGCATATTGACAAGTACTCAGCATTGCCTTCTTTAAGTCCCTTAGCTCGAAGTCCATTCCAAACATCTGCTTTTTCAGGTCCAACATAACATCCAATAGCTGGGTAAAGGCTGTCAAGTTTGCATTACTTCCACTAGGACTAGCAGATTCAGTTCTGGGAGTTTGGAAACTTGGAGCATCCTTCTTAGTCCTTTCCTTCTCTAATGGTGAGGATTCTTCATGCTGTGGGAAATGAGATGCGTAGACCTCCTCAGGGTCAGCGCCTGACATACTCACATCATTGAAATGTAAAGGCGAAATTGTTCCTTGCTCTGCAACAACTCCCCCTGTGTTGATGCCAGTGGGTGGAGTAGAATATTCCTCGCCTACATCAATATCAGCATTGTGATGTTTCTCGGTCTCTTCCCTAGAATGAGCAAATGATGGCTCTAATCCTGTAGCCATATCCTTCTGCATTCTGCTCTCCTCTTCATCCTTCTTCCTTCTTTCTTCTTCTTCTTCTCTTCTCATTTCATCCTCTTCTTCTTTCTTCTTCTTCTTCTCTTCTCATTTCATCCTCTTCTTCTTTCTTCTTCTTCTTCTTCTGCTTTCCTCTGTCGTTCCTTTTCTTCTCTCTATTCTTCTTCCCTTCTCCTTCTTTCTTCTTCTCTTCTTTTCCTTTCCTCTTCTCTCTTTTTCTTTTCTTCCTCTCTCTTCTTTTTTTCTTCTTCTTTTTTCCTCTGTTTTACTTCTTCTAACCTCTGTTTTCCAGCTGCCTTCTCCTCTGCTTCTTTTCTTGCCCTCTCTTCAGCCTCTGTTCTCAAACTAACAGGGCTTCTCAATTTGGAGAGAGTAGACAAAGTCATGGCATCTTCTTCATTCTCTTCGTCTTGCATGATGATTTTTCGAGGCTTTTTCTCAGCCATGGCCTCTTTGCCATTTCTCTTTGAAGAAGCAGTGGGGATCTCCTTGGAAGGTGTCTCTTTCCTCAACCTTTCCAGTGCAAATTCAGCTCTAGAATTTTCATCTTCATCACCATCTTATGACCAACAAGCATTTGACTTAAATTGGTCAGGCATAGAGGTGCAGGAATCTGAATATCAAAATGCCTGAACAACTTGGTGATGATCGATGAATAAGGCTATTGACCCTTATCCTTAACCACAGTTCTGTACATGTGAAAAAGAATAACATGTGGGAGAGAAAAAGGTCTGCCTTGGTTGATGGCAAACATCAGTTTGGCTTCGGCCTTTGAGGTTGTCTTGGGTCGGATACAGTTGATGACGATTTTGTGTAGCAATACATTTGTGGCATTCATCCTAGTGTAGGATATTTTGCCCTCTACAATTTTGTTACGCACAATATCCAGAGTTGCAAAGGCTGTGGACACCTTTATTGGTTGGAAACTCCTTCTTTCCACCCCAATAACATCAGCCAATGTATCAACGTCAACTATAAAATCCTTGTCCATAAAAGAAATGGACAACCGATTCGCATCCAAAAACAACAAATTCGAGTAAAAGTATGCCGTTAGTTCAGAATGGGCATTTGTCGTATCCGTGCAGAAATTCTCCAATTGCAGCTTAGCAAATTTCCCTCTAAGATTTATCTTCAACGAATCAAGAAAGTCAAAGTCCACACTTCTTGGATTTACTATACCCCTCTTTAACAACTTCGTGTATACTCGCTCATGCTCTTTTGATCGAAACGAACTTCCCGAAGGACAAACAGAGTTAGCAGCCACACCCAATTGCGGCTGGAAGTGAGAGAAAAGTCTCTCATCATCGTCTAGGGTCTCGGTTAGAGTATTGTCAAGCGAATTACTCGAAACAATTTCAAGCGCTCTTTTAGTAGTCCCTTCACGGACAACTTTCATCTTCTCCATTTCCAGCAAGAAGATATACTCGCTTTTAAATCCTCTTTCTTTCAAAAAATCCTCAATTGTCTTTAGGCTTACTCCTCCATCTTTAAGCCTTTTGTAAAGATCAAAAGCAACATTCGGTTTAAGAGTTCTTACCGGCTCTGCTTCAGTGATCCCTTCCTCAAAATGCTGACTTTCGGCTTCCCTTTGAGGAGACTCTTCTCCTGTGAGGTCCACCCTTGTAGGACCCTCTGGATGTCTTTGTGGTCCCCTGCTTGCGATTCTGGAAGACTTCCGAAACGACATTTTCGAAATACAGACGAAAGTTCAACTTGTTCGCTAAAAAGATGGGATTTTTGTTGAAAAAGATGATGAAACAAGAACGACAAATAAAGCTTTTAGGGTTTCGAAAGCGAGAGAGTATTGAGATGAATTTCAAAGAAGTAGTAGCTGATGAAAGTGACGATTCGAGAGTATAAATAGTAGGAAAAAATAAAACCGAGATACTGAATCATCGCCAAAAAGTAAAGATAAAAACTGTCAAAAATAAACCGTAATTTCGAAAAGAAGAAAACTGCCTTTTTGAAAATGTAAACTGCCATAATTGCATGTCAGAAATTGAGTAAAAAGAGATTTAGAAAATTCGAAAAGTAATTATCGAAAATATAATGCCGAGAAAACGAAGAAATACGTAAAAGTACTTTAAGACAGAGTCTGATAGTTGTTCAGACTTTACCTCTGAGTCTGAACTCTTTTCAGATTTTACCTTTGAGTTTGAGCCCATCAGACTTTACGTTGAGTCTGAACACCTTCAGACCTTGCGTTGAGTCTGAAATGCCTTCAGACCTTGCGTTGAGTCTAAACTTTTCAAGACTCTAGTTTTGAGTCTGAACATCTTCGAATTTTGCGATACTCAGTCTTGAACGTATTGATTCAAAGTGAGCCTTTTCTATGGGCTTTGTGAATATATCTGCTAATTGATTCTTTGAATCACCACTTCACCACTTTGAACATGATCTCAAATGAAATGATGCTTGATTTCAATATGCTTCGCTCTTGAATGAAGTATTAGATTCTTTGTGAGGTTGATGGCGCTTGTGTTGTCACATTTGATTTCTGTACTTGTTTCCTCAACTCCAAAGTCTCTCAATTGTTGTTGCATCGATAAAATTTGAGAGCAGCAACTTTCAAGAGCTATGTACTCTACTTCAGCAGTTGAAAGAGCTACGGTACCCTATTTTCTTGAGAACCAAGATACCGACCTGTTTCCCAATAGTTGACAAGTACCTGTAGTGCTTTTTCTATCCACTCTACAGCCAGCAAGGTCAGCATCAGAATATCCAAGGAGAGTAAAATCTCCTTGTTTGGAATACCACAGACCAAGCTTAGATGTAGTTCCAACATATTTAAAAATGCGCTTCACAGCAGTCATGTGAGATTCTTTAGGATTAGATTGAAATCTAGCACAAATGCAAACACTAAATAAAATATCAGGTCTAGATGCTGTAAGGTAAAGAAGTGACCCGATTATACTCCTGTATAGCTTTTGGTCTACACTCTTTCCTTCTTCATCTTTATCCAGCTTTGATGAGCTTGACATAGGAGTTTCTGTTTTCTTACAATTCTCCATTCCAAACTTCTTGATCAGGTCTTTTGCATACTTCTCTTGGTGGATAAAAGTTCCTTCACTTGATTGTTTGACTTGAAGTACCAAAAAGAAGTTCAATTCACCCATCATGCTCATCTCAAATTCATTCTGCATACACTTTGAAAAATTTTTGCAAAGCTTTTCATTAGAAGAACCAAATATTATATCATCAACATAAATTTGAACAAGTATGAAATCCTCGCCTTCTTTTTTAACAAATAAAGTAGTATCTACTTTACCTTTAGAGAAACTATTTTGAATTAAGAAATTACTTAACCTTTCATACCATGCTCGAGGTGCTTGTTTTAAGCCATATAAAGCTTTCTTCAATTTGAAAACAAGGTTTGGTCTTCTAGGATCTTCAAATCCTGGTGGTTGTTCCACATAGACTTCTTCTTGGATAATTCAATTTAGGGATGCACTTTTCACGTCCATTTGGAATAACCTGAAATTTTTAAAACAAGCAAAAGCAAGAAATAATCTTATAGCTTCTAACCTTGCCACCGAAGCATAGGTTTCATCATAGTTGATGCCTTCTTCTTGTGTGTAACCTTTTGCCACAAGTCTTGCTTTGTTCCTTGCCACTTTTCCTTGTTGATCAAGCTTGTTCTCGAAAACCCATTTGGTACCAATAATTGATTTACCTTTTAGTTTAGGAACTAACTCCCAAACATTGTTGATTTTGAATTGATTCAATTCCTCTTGCATTGCTTCAATCCAGCTTTCATCTTTCAATGCATCTTCTATGTTTCTTGGTTCGATCTCAGAAATGAGTGCAAGAGTACTAGATTCTTCACGCCTTTTAGATCTTGTACGAACTCCTTCATCAATATTGCCTATGGTGAGATCTGCAGGGTGACTTGATTTGTGCTTCCAATTTATAGTTGGTTTGTCACTTTGATGAAGCTCTTCTTTAGTTGGAGCTACTGAATTGATTTGTGGCTGAGTGTCTGAGATTTGTTTTTCTTCAAGAGAATTCGTAGACACTTGGCCAGACTCATAATCTTTAGATTGAGTCTGATTTTGAACTGAGTCTTCAAACTTCACATTTATGGATTCTTCCACAGTCTGAATCCGTTTGTTGAAAACTCTTAAAACTTTGCTTGTCATAGAGTAGCCAAGGAAAATTCCTTCATCTGATTTTTCTTCAAACTTACCAATTTGATCACTAGAATTCTCTAGGATAAAACATTTATAACCAAATACATGAAAATAAGAAACAATAGGTTTCTTACCTTTAAGCAGTTCATAGGGTGTTTTCTCTAAAATAGATCTTAGAAAAATTCTGTTTATAATATAGCAAGCAGTTGAAGTAGCTTCAGCCAAAAAATGAGGAGAAATATTACTTTCAATTAAAAGAGTTCTTGCCATTTCTTGCAAAGAACGATTTTTCCTTTCTACAACTCCATTTTGTTGTGGAGTGTATGGGGATGAAAAATTATGTTGAATACCATAGTCATCACAATATTTAGTAAAATCATGATTTTCAAATTCTCCTCCATGGTCAGTTCGAATACTTGAAATGGCATATCCTTTCTCAATTTGGATTTTCCTTGCAAACTTAGTAAAATAAGTCAATGCTTCAGATTTATTTGCAAGAAAAAATACCCAAGTAAAACGAGAATAATCATCAACTATAACCAAACAATATCTTTTACCTCCAATGCTTTGAGTTCTTGTTGGCCCGAACAAATCCATGTGTAATAGCTGCAAAACACGATTAGTGGATACCTGATTTATAGATTTATAGGACTTTCTAACCTGTTTTCCAAGTACACAAGGAGTGCATAATTCATGCTTTTGATACTTGAGGTTAGGAAGTCCCCGAACAAGCTTTTTGGAAGAAACTTTTGCGATTTGCTTCAAATTGACATGTCCAAGCTTCCTGTGCCAAAGAATGGCTTCATCTTGAATTGATATCAAGCATTGAGGACTGTCTGACTTTACATCCAGCAAATAAATGTTTCCATGTCTTCGCCTAGTAAAGGATTGTGAGAGATTTTTGCTTGTTCCAGAACATGTATCTCTTGAAAGTTGATCTTGTATCCAGTGTCACATAGTTGACTAATACTCGATAGAATGTAGTTCAATCCTTCAACAAGAGAAACATTGTTGATTGTGAGGTTTCCTATCTTCACGGTTCCTTGACCAACAATTTTTCCTTTGTTGTTGCCATCGAAAGAAACATTTCCTCCTTTTACATGAAAGAGTTTTGTAAAACAATTTGAATCTCCCGTCATGTGCCTTGAACAGCCACTATCCAAATACCACTTGATTTTCTTCTTGATAGTGACCTGCATTTAAATGAAAGACTCAAGTCTTCTTTGGTACCCAAACTTTCTTGGGTCCATTATTGTTAGTAGCATAAACAGTCTTTGCCCAGCTCTTCTTAACATGTCTCCAAACTTTGGGACACTCCTTCTCAAAATGTTCTACACTTTTGCATTTTGAACATGTAAGAGCATTTCTACCAACAGGCTTTACAAAAACCTTTTGGAAATGATTCTTATAAAACAATTTTGTTGGCCTATTCTTGATTCTTTCCTTTACCTTTGGAAAATCAATCAAAGGAACGGTTTCATGTGTCATTCCTAGACCAGATTTATTAAAATAAGGTCTTTGAATAGAAAGAATTTTATCCAACTTTTCAGAACCCATTGAAAATTTCTTTGTAACTTTCAACAAATCTTCTTTCAAACAAGCATTTTCTTTTGAAAGTTAATTCTCATTTTCTTTTGAAATAGCAAGACACTTGTCTAGACTTTCAACTTTTTCAATTAAAATCTTTTGTTGTTGTTTCAATTTGGAATTCTCCCTTTTCAGTTCAGAAATCATTTTAAGAGAGCTTTTAAGACTGAGACAAAGTTCATCAATGTATTTTGATACTTTGGTAGGAATTTTTAAATTTCTTACCTTAATACCGCTGTTTGAGTTTGAGTCTGAGTTTGAGTCTAAGTCTGAGTTTGAGTTTGAGTTCGCCATAAGACATATATTTGCATACTCTTCATCACTCTCCTAACATTCAGTGTCACTTAAAGTTTCAGCTTTGAGTGCTTTCTTGAACCTTTCAGGTTTTCCTTTCTTTTTCTTTAATAGGGGACAGTTGGGTCTGATGTGTCCCTTTTTCTTGCATTCAAAGCAAACAACCTCCTTGTTAGTATCTCCTTCTTCATTTGATTTCTTTTGAAATCTCTGATTATTTTGTCTCTTTTCATTGAACATTCTGCCTTTTCTATTTAGCCTTCTGAACTTTCGAATCAGAAGTGCCAACTCCTCATCATCCAAGTCTTCTTCTGAATCTGTGGCATCAGAATCATCATTAGATTTTAAAGCAATTGACTTCTTACCTTTGGTGTCAAATTCCTCATTGAATTGCTCGACTTCATATGATTGAAGTGTGCGGACCAACTCATCTACTGAAAGAGGCATGATCCTTTGTGTTTATCTTATAGATGTCTTCACGTGATTCCAATCCTTGGAGAGTCCTCTCAACAATTTATTGACCTTCATGGGTCCTGAGATTGGCTGTCCTTGGTATGCTGAGCCATTCACAATTTCTGTAAATCGACTAAACATTTCCGTGATGGATTCTCCTGGCTTCATTTTGAAGGCTTCATATTGTCCAAGAAGGATATTGATCTTGGTTTCTTTGACTCAATCTGTTCCTTCATAGGTGACGTGCAATCTATCCCAAACTTCTTTGGCTGTTTCACAAGATGAAATTCTATTATATTCAGTAGGAGATAATGCACAATATAGAGAATAGATAGCGTTTGCATCAAGAGCTTGTCTCTTTGAAATATCGGTGTGCGGCGCTCCCACTCCGTCAGGTAATTGTTTCCCTGTGATTAATGCAGCTTTAGGAGCAATTCCATTCTCCACTACATCCCATTCCATAGGATCTTTGGATCTTAGGAATGCCTTCATCTTGTTTTCCCATACGTTGTACTCTTTTCCATCGAAGTAGGGAGGTCTGGTGTTGCTTTGCCCTTCAATTAAACCTGGAGCCAAAATACTAACCATAGATCTTTTGCTTTAGAAATAATAAACACTTCCAATAAATAAGCAACCAAGCTCTGATACCAATTGATATGGGCTAGTGAATCCACCTAGAGGAGGGTGAATAGGTAATTACGGAATTCTTTTGGAATCTTTTACCGAAGAGTACTTTAATATGAAGAATATATCAATAACAAATAGATCATGCATTCATAAAGTAAATAGAGTAGGGTAAGAGAGATTTGACACAATGATTATAGTGGTTCGGCTTGTTCCAAGCCTACGTCCACTCTCCACGCTGGCAAGCAACTGGCTGTAATCACTATGTAGCAAATGAGAGCTGTTTACAATTCACGAACTAGACTTCTTTAGTAGACAGTCTCTCCTACAGCTTCTTGCTGTTTTCGCACTATAAGTGACTCTCTTTGATACACAATTTGACCACGAGAGATTTTAGAGAACAAGTGATTTCAGAGGTTCTAACATCGAGATTTTTCTATCAAGTCTCTCCTTATTTTGAGCAACATCGATCCACCTTAAATAGCAACCGTGCCTCCACACCCGTTGGCACTTTCCAAGAATTCATCTAATCAACCCGTTGGACTGAATCAATTTAAGTGATCTTCACGTCGTCGAAAATATAAGTAGACAATAGCTCGTCAATCCTACTCGCCCATACAATCAGGATCTTGAGTTCCCAAAATTAGATCCTTCCAAAAATTCGCTTGATCTTCAACGGATAAAATCTGAAGAATAAATCTTCCAAGTTCACGATCACGGCCAGAGATGTTCCATGGATAAGTTAGGGAATATAATATCCAAATCTTACTTTCCTTAACCATAAAAATAACCTGCTGCTAGACTGTGAAAAATCGCAAACTGCCTTCAGACTTAGATTTGGGCCTTAAAGGTCTTCAGACTGAAATTGGGTCTTGACTGTCTTCAGACGGAAAAACTTCAAAGGCGAACTCGTGTCCATTTGTCTTCAGACGGAAAAACTTTGGGACTTGAACTCTTCGGACTTAACCGACCGAGTCTTGGATTCTTCAGACTTTGCTAACGAGGCTGTTTTGTCAACTTCAAAACTTCAAGGGATTTTTCTTCAACAAATGGAATCACGCACGCTACTATAGACATAAAAAAGGGGGGGATATCCTTTGTCGATAACCACATCAAAGGAGCATTTATGCAGCATTTCACGCTTTCAAAATAGAATATCATGCATACCTAGAAAGTTAATTGAGAAATGAATTGGAATTTAATAAAAAAAATAGAGCTGTAATATCGAAAAGGGTACTACGGGATGCTAAGTCATTCTATGCGTAATTGCACTCTAGTCTAGTTTATAAGCTTAAGATCATATCGCACATCGTGGATTATCCAAACCTAGAAGGTCGAGAAGATCTTAGGAACAGTGGCACTAGTAGCTAATCACCCCCAATTTGCAAAGTTCTAGGTGCTACAAATGATTAATAAGTATAGATTTTTATCACTTATGAAAATTTAAAATATTCATCATGCAAGTGGTCGATCGCCAAGTGTTGCTATTCTCACATTACATCTTACAGCTAAATTTAAGGGGTCGTTTGATAAAATCATACCTTCCAATGAAAATATCTTATTTCTAACATTCTAAGTAGTTTAAGGGATCTGTTTTATGTAAATACTAATTTGAAATTTAAGCAAGATATTTTAAGTAAAAATAAAGAAGTTTCCATGATAATAACTAGTTACTCAATGTTATCAATTTCGAATTTGTTTATTTGAAGAATAACTACTTCAGAAATTGTTTTCACACTTTCCGGTATTTGGGTGACGGAAAATTAATTGATCTACGAAACACGTTTTCCATGGACCTGAAACCAGAGGCTTAAATTGAGGGAAAATAATCTCCCCTTAGAAAATTTTTTTTTCTAGACCACCAAAGAAATGAAAATTAAACATTTTCCATGAATACATTTTTCTTTATATTTAAGTTTTTAGGGTATGTTTGTTTTGGAAAAAACTGCATGATAAATATTTTCCGACAAATCAATTTAGAGAAAAATGTTTCCCTATTTTAGGTAAGGGAACTCATTTTCTTAATTTTAAGCATTATTTTTACTGTAAAAGGTTGTTCATTAATTGATTATTTACAACAAATCAATTGCATGAAAGCCTAGAAAACTAATTAGCAAAAGAGTTTTTTGTTGAAACAAAAACACCCTTATATTAGTTGCAATTTCTCATAGTCGAGTGCATTATTTTCGAAAAGTCTACAACAAGATTAGCATCAAAGAGTTAATATTTACTTTGACTCAAGACAAACATATTTTTAATAGCATTAGTTCTATGATCATACTAAGAGTACAACCAAATCTTAAACCTCAGATGAAAAATTCAATCTATAACTATAACCTAAGCAATCTTCTATTTCCACATCAGAGAATCTCATTAAACAAGAGCAACAAAGTCATAAATCCTTTAATTTAAGCTATCAATCCAAACAATCTATAGTGAACAAAGACAATCCAGTCTGAAACCTTATTAATTTGTGCAATTAAGTCCGCATCTTTCACGAAAAAGATCCGCATCTTGAAGCTTTATTGGAAGTGCAATATAATGTGATCATCATGAATAGATCCCGATTGCCATATAGGCAATTTCTCTGATGCTAATCTTTGCAAGAACTTGTTTGTACTTTTTTAAAAAATGGTAAAGTCTTAATTGGCATCCAGCGAATAAGGATATGCCTTCCTTCCAAAGAAGGTACAAGTCGAAAAAACTGCGCAAGGGGATGAGTTAGGATAACACTTACAACCCAAACTCCTCCGAGTTGGATAAAACTTACTGCCATGAGGTTTGAACCTATTTCATCATGAGTCAAAATCCTCCAATCGCCCCTTGATCTCATAAATTTGATTCATCTTAGGCATAGGTTCGGTTCGTACACAAGGCATATGAAAATTGTTTACTACTAGAAGCATATAAGTACTATAATGTACCTCTCCATGGGTGATAATCATGTATTTAAGGGTCTAATCAATAATTTAACAGCAAAAGCAATTAGTACCCTTTCCAATGCCACAAGATACGATTGATTAGCTGATGTTTCCAAATTTAATAGTGGTTTATTTATTTTTATTTTTTATTTTTTTGGTCGAAAATAAACATTGTATTAGCTGAAACGAACATTACAACCCGCTTGGAAGGCATCAAAAGCTAGAATGTCCAACAAGGGAGTAGGGGGTAAAAAAGCCCAAGTAGGCGGCAACAAGCCATTGTTATGGGCCTTAGTAGCCTAATCCGCAGTAGAATTGGCATCTCTTCGGCAAAACCTAACGCACAAATGAGTGAAATGAGGGAGCAGGGCAACAGCTTCAGCGAGTAGAGGACGAACCTCCCATGGCGACGCTTGAAGATCATTCACCGCTTCAACCATCACAAGGCAATCAGACTTGTTGACAAGAGGATTCGAGTTCTTGTTGGCGTCGATCAAGTGATGTAGGGCAATACATAGAGCCTGAACCTCCACCTGCAAAGGCGAAGATGCAGGTACTGTCTTCGTGAATCCTTCTATGAGAAAGCCATTCTAACATGACAAAGGTAGGCGACTGATCCGTTGGCGCTTCTTGGCTGGAAAGCCCCATCGATATTTATCTTCAGAATTCCGAGATCTGGGGGCCTTCGTAAGTTGTGAAGATTTGGACGTCTTCGATCTGGTCCAACCCTATGGACAGGAACATGACCGATTTCAGCTGTGCGAGCCTGGCTACATGCGTCAGCAACAACGTGAGAAGGAGTAGGAGTCTGTTGGCAGAAGATGGACCGATTGCGTGACTTCCAAATCTACCATAACAGTATGGCGATCAGCTCGAAACCAGGTAAGGGACACTAATCTAGGGGTGGGACCAAACCTGGGAGGTCCATGGGCATAATAAAAAGAGATGTTCTGAAGTCTTTGGTTGCTTGGTTGAGCAGAGGGTACAGATAGGATCGACACAAAGTTTCCTACGAAATAGGTTATCCTTAGTGGGCAGGGCATTCTGGCATAGAGACCAAAGGAAAATTTTAACTTTAGGAGGGATATGGAGTTTCCAGATGCTTTTCCAGATGTGCTATGGTTGCTGATAAGATGAAGATGCCCTATTTACAGATGTAGTGGAAGTTACATGCCTAATAATAGTATATGCACTTTTCACAGTAAAATCGCCTTGAATTGTGCATGGCCAAATTATCTTATTGACACATAATGAGGTCTAATAAGGATCTTAATGATTTCTGCAATAGTCTCATCACCAAAGAGACGAGCTAGTAAATTCATATTCCATAGGTTAGTTTTTGTGTCAATCAAATCAGCAACCTTTTTAGGTTCATGTACAGCAGCTATTCCTCCAATTTTACCTTTAGGAAGCCATCGGTCCTCTATAATCTTGATGCTAGTTCCATCTCCAACTGACCATTGAATCGTTGGTAAAATAGAATCCCATGCAACTAGTATGCTCTGCCAACCCCAGGAAGATCGAGTACCTTTTGGTGCAGTTAAGAAGTCTCGTGAGTGAAAATACATACCTTTGAAAAGCTTAGCCCATAAAGTAGTAGGCTGTTGTAGAAGTCGCCAGGCTTGTTTACCTAACATGGCTTTATTGAAAGCCACAAGGTCTCGAAACCCGAGTCCTCCCAATTCCTTGTCAGTCTTTAATACTTCCCAGCTTTTCCAATGGATGCCGAGCCTTCGGCTATCATTTTGCCACCAAAAATGTGCTATCTTTTTTTCAATGGACTTACAAAGCGAAACAGGGATTTTAAAGATTGACATAGCGTATTGTGGAATTGCTTGCACTACACTTTTAATATTAATCTCCTTACCACCCTTAGAAATGATACTCTCTTTCCAACCATCTAGTTCGGCATTGACTTTCCTGAGTATCCAAGCAAACATGTCTCATATAGATCTTCCCTGGTTCGACGGGATACCAAGGTATTTTCCAGTTTTTTGCTAATACCAGGATTCTAATTTCCTATGCTAAGTTATCTTGAAGTCGAGTAGGGCAACCTTTACTGTAGAAAACACCCGACTTATTCCGGTTGATGGCCTGTCCCGTAGCAAGACAATACTGATTTAGAATATTGGCTAGTTCGTGGAATTCCTATATTGACCCATCTAGGAAGAATATAGCGTCATCGGCAAAAAACAAATGAGTCAGAGTTGGGCACCATCTGTTTAGCTGGATACCCTTAAGGTTTCCCATATGGAGAGCGTGATGGATGAGAGTAGTCAGCATATTCGCCATTAGAATAAAAAGATAGGGTGATAAAGGGTCTCCCTGTCGAATCCCTCGCGTCGGTTGGAAGTATTGCAGCTGTTCGCCATTAAATTTGACACTTATGGAAATAGTAGTGATGCACTGCATAGTTCACTGAACCCAATTAGGATGGAAACCTAACCTGAATAGATAGTCTTGAAGAAAGTCCTACTCAACCCGGTCATACGCCTTTTTCATGTCCATCTTGACTGTTGGCGAGCACCTTGGAAATTATTTTATAGGCATAAGTACAAAGACTGATGGGTCGGTATTGATCTAGACATTCTGGGTTAGGGACTTTTGGTATGAGTGTGATAATGGTTCTGTTTAGTTCTGAGGGCATCAAACTAGATTGAAAAAACTGCTGCACCGAGAAAAAGCTTATTCTTCTAAGATGTCCCAGTGATGTTGGTAAAAAAGGCCATTAAAGCCATCGGGACTTGGGGCTCAAGTTTTCCCCAGCTGGAACACAGTTAGACGAACTTCCTCTCGGGTAACATCTGAAATAAGTTTCATGTTCATATCATCTATCACAAACACACTCACATTTAGCAAGAATTGGCCCATAGTCGCGATAACCTTCTGATTTGTAGAGCTTAGAGAAGAATTCCAGCGTCATGTCTTTGAGGTGTTGATCATCTCGAACCCATCTTTGGTTATCATCAAGCGGCATCGTGATTTTGTTTATGTTTCTCCGTTGAATAGTAGTGGCATGAAAGAATTTAGTATTTTTATCACCCCACCGGAGCCAATTGATCCTAGATTGCATCGCCCAGTACTGTTCCTCCTATTGCCAAGCGTTGTGTAGCAGACCTTTCAACCGACTGACTAGCTATTTATCATATGTGTTGATGGTCTGATTGGTTAACGATTGTAGTTGCTGCTGTAAAGTTGTTATTTGCACATTTGCTTGAGAGAAAGTGGCTCTACTCCACTTCAGAAGAGCCCAACTGACTTGTTTTAGTGTTTTGGGCAGGTTATAGCCCTTAGCTCAAGCCGAAGACCAAGCTGCTTCGATGACGTCTCGACAATCCTGATGCTACAACCAGTAAGCTTCGAAGTGGAAGGTCTTTCCTTTTCTATGCACTCTGGCATCAGTATAAAGCACTAGAGGACTGTGGTTCGAACCCACTACTAGTAAAGCGCAGACTTCAGCCTTAGAGAAAGTGATCCTCCAGTTCCAGTTGCAAAGAACTCGTTCCAATCTCTCTTTAACCAAATCATTCCCCTAGCGGTTATTCATCCAAGTAAACGCGCATCCTTTGCTGTCGATATCCATCAGTGCACAATCGTGTAGTACTTTTCTAAATGATTGCATTCAAGAAAAATCAGGGGGTCTTTTACCTACTTTCTCCCATTGATAGGCAATTTCATTGAAGTCCCCCGTGCAAATCCAAGGTAAAGAGTTGATGGATGCGATTCGACGGAGTGCTGTCCATAAGGGCTGATGTGAGTGAGGAGTTGCTGGTGCGTGTACACAGGTCATTCGCATAGGTGATCCTCTCCCTGTCTCTATACATATTGTATCGATAAAGTCATATGTAGTAATTTCCACCCGTATAGTTATATGAGAATGCCAAAACATGGCCAAACCTCTAGCTATGCCTACTGGATTAACGATATGGGAATTAGAGAACTGAAGTCGACGCTGTATTCTGGAAAGAACTAGCTCTCTATTCTTCATTTCCATCAAAAAAAGTACATCCGGCCTCTCTTTGGCCACTATGGCCTTTAGGGCTTGAATCGTCAGGGGAAAGCCAATTCCCTGACAGTTCCAGCATATTAGCTTCATTTTGCAACCGATGGCTTTTTTGGGCAAGCCACCTTAGCCCAATTCCTGACTTCATCAACCGTTAGGAAAGGAGTATCCAGTAATTGAATGTCTTCAAAATAGTCCGAGCCGTGAGAGCCCAAGTCATAAGGATTGTACCTCTTGAGTTTCTTCGATGTCCCTGTCTTAGTAGCAATATGAGAGGATTTTGTTGTCTTGGCATTCATAGCTGGTTGAAACGTTTCTTTATGCACTCTGTGCAGAATAGGGATCGGTACCAGAGCACCTCCTGTAGTAGCTATCAAGGGAGGAGGCAGAGCAATAGAATTGTGCTTCAGAATTACAACAGTCCCTTTCTGTTTCGATGAGACAGGGATCTTATCAGTAGTAATTACATTCCTATGTTCAGTTACTACATGATGACCTGCCTGTTCAGTGACTTCTTTAGGAGGAGGTAGAGTAGGTACTTTAGATGTTATAAAGGGAGGAGTTTCTGGGACAACGTCATCAGTTCCGGCAGAGGGAAGCCTTCCTTCATAGAAAGTCCGCCAGTACGAACTATTCTCCTTAACTTTAGCATGCAACTAGTGACCAAAGGCCATCTTCTCCTTACCTTCCATCTTAGCTTCAGTGAAGGTATGGTCTGACAGTACTTTGCATAATGTCCCATTTGTCCACATGAATAACAAAAATGGGGAAGCCATTCATATCGGAAGTCTAGCCATAATGCTTTGCCATTGATACGAATCAGTTGCCCTGTTTTTAAGGGATCACTTAGGTTAAGTTCCACCCTAACACGACCCACTTTCGATGTTGTTCCCTCCTTGGTATCAAACTTAACTTCAAGCATCCTTCCAATGCTTTTGATGGCTCTGCTTAACATCTGAGTTGTGCACCACTCTAGGGGAAGGCCAAATACTTGAACTGAGAATGCACATTTAGAGAAATCATAACAGTGGAGTGGAGTATTCGGCTTCCAAGGTTGAAAGATCACCAAATTATTAGAGAAGCGCCACGGTGCTCCCTCTTCGACTCTCTGTCTGTCACTTTCTAACTTGAATTTAGCCACATAGATATCCATTTCCTGTTGAGTGATTGCTACAAGATCTGTACACCAAGCGCGTTGCATTGTATTATGGAATGCTTGTAAATTAATAAAGGAGTTTGAGAAAACCTTACCGACTAATATCCTCCGACATTCTTCGATTTTTTCCAGGGGTGGTGACTCATCCTAGGTATCGATTTCCTGCTCGGACCATAATCGGCCCAATCTATTACAGAGGGCAGCAAGGCGTGCTGTCTCTTCCTGGTCGTGATAGTGCATGATTAAAGTCCTAATTCAGAATTCAAAGGAGGTAAGGACTAGAGTCAACATGCAAAGAGTATTGGAGTACTGGCAATGTGATTGATAGAAAATTAACAAAACTGAGAGTTTTTGGGGTAATTCAGCAAATAGGTCTCGAGCATAATTTTTCAGGTGAAAAGGAAAGAGGCAAGCAGAACTGATGGCTGAGATAATTGACAAATTCCCATTAATCCAGAGACAGAAGCAAATGAAACACCAACGTAGGTTCAACACAGCAGGGAATTGGGTTTGACAGAGAGGATTCTATAAGAGACATTGCAGGGAAGCTCAAGTCGGTGAACGAAAATTCATCGCAGAACGTGGGAGGGAAGCTTGTTGGTGAAGAAACACATAGAGAAGCATCGAAGCATAGAATCGGAACTGCTATTGAAATTGTAAAGTGTGGACAAAAACTACAATGTCGCACAGGAGGGAGATGGGGTTCGAAATGAAAATTAGGGTTTAAAAACTAGAACAAAAATAGATGCGATGAAAGCTACCATTGTTGGTAGAGGGAAGCTCTGCATGTTGAGAGAGGTTAAACCCATAATGTTTTCAGAGATTTATTAAAAATGCCAGCATTTTGGTGGTTTATTAAATCCCTATAAATCAATACAAAGTTTTATCACAACTTGCATGGGAAAAGTACCAAAAAAGTCCTAAACCTATTGCATTAGTATTGATTTAGTTTTAAACCTTTTAATTGAACTAATTTAGTCCTTAAACATTTTCACATTGATACCAATTCAGTCAATGCGGCTAATTTTGGTTAGCCAATGCTGACCTGGATGCTGATAGGTGGCCGAACGCTAACGTGACAATTTTATAATAATTTTTTATTAATTTTTTTCTCTTTTTTTTCCTGTTTCTTTTCTTTTTCATTTTCTTTTCTCTCTTCTTCCTCCTTGGAATTTCTTCTTAGTGGCCAGCAAGCCTCCAGTGAGGGCCGCAAAGCCCTCGTCAGCAGCAGCCCTTGCTTAGCCTTGCCCGTTGTTGGGGAGGCCATGGTAGCCTTCGCCCAAGCCTACTTGTAGCCTTGGGTGAGGCCGAACAAGGGCTGCAACTCTCGCCGACCACTGCAAGGAAAGTCCAAGGATGAAGAAGGAAGAAAATAAAAGGAAGAAGAAAATAAAATAAAAAAGAAAAGAATTAATAAAATATTCGGACAAAATTATTTAAAAATTGTCATATTAGCATTCGGCCACTGGCTAGCATCCACGTTAGTGCCGATCAACTAAAATTAGCCAAATGAACTGAATTTGTATCAATATGAAAATGTTTAGGAGTAAATTAGTCCAATTGAAAGGTTTATGACTGAATTGGTACTAATGCAATAGATTTATAACTTTTTTAATACTTTTTCTCATCTATTGGTGTGGCAATGACTTACTTGCCTTGACTTATAGTTATGACTAAAGCTAAAGATTCTAATTGCGGATGTGGAGCTCTTGTGATAATGTTCATAGAAGCAAGCGCTAACACCGGCATCCTTTCTACCTTTAGCCAAAAGAAGTATAGGAGGAAAAAGACTCAAAACTGGGGAACATTTTTTACAAGTCTGCATAAAATACGATACCAAAAGAGATTAACACTTCCTCGTGGAATCATACTAGGTTAGGGTGTAGAGAATTTTCGACATGCCTGCGATAGATTATTCATTCCATGATGATGCCAACAATTGAAATTGCTAGTCCAATAGTATGGGAGTTGACCTTTCTAGTAGGGTCCGACCTCGGTTGACTATATCATAATTAGAGTGACCAATTTCATTTTTCAGCCCCTTATTCCTTTTCTAAATAAATGTTCGTGGGATTAAGTTTGAGGACTACCATTTGTTTCCACGCTATGTCAGGAGAATTAATTCTTAGCATGGATTAACCAGAACGACAGACACAACATATCTTTCAGTTTGGGACGTTATCCATCTTCATAATGGTCCAATTATGCGTCTTCAATATGCTTAATCAAGTGCAAAATTTATTAATCCTCCTACCATATGTAACATGTGTTTTCCTCCTAAAATAGTGAGAGCTCTTCCACCCTATGCTATTCACATTTCAAGCCAAGAACGTGTTGGGGTTTCATGAATCATGTATAGATAAAATTAACAAAAGAACGCAATGGAAACAAATATGATGTATCTTATACATGACTCTCCGAAGGCGTTGTTCGTGCATTTTAATCAAAAACTGAATATATAAAAGTGAGTTAAACGAATTACCTCTCGAAGCGCACTTTATACGAATTGATTCAGATGTTCCACAGTTCGAGCCCCACAAGCATCGGACCTCTAGTTCAGACACACCAACAATGGACATCGAAAGAAGAGAGAACTTTCGGATATTCACTACTATGATCGTGCTAGCAATCCCGTGGAGACAATCCATCTTATCCTCTATATATTATAGTCACGGCCCAGATGAGAGAAAACCCTTTTCTTTCTTGCGTCTCTCTTAGAATGTGACATCCAAGAATTTCGACAATCTTCAAGGAAGTGATGACTGTGGCCTATCGATAGAGACGCTGATGAATTTTAGTTAATGATTTCATAAGTCACAATTGAGCCAAGGGCTGGACATTTGATGGATTATAACTTTGTATATTTATGTATGACCATGATGTATATTGGAAAATAAATGGATGAACCGTGAGACCATGAGGACTAGTGAGCTACAATCGAACTAACCCTTGACTGACATTGTAGTCTTGTGATGTGGCCGAAGATTGTAAGGCATTTATTTGAAGGAAAAAGGTTATGTTTATGTGAGGTACGATGTTGGAATTTAAAGTTCAAGCTAGACTTAAGTTATTGATTATTTAAGCTTATGACTTACTAAACTAAAATTTAATTAATTAGAGGGTTTAATTTAGGAACTTTGGGCTTGAAGATTTGGGCCAAGCCAAGCCCAAGATGGACCGGCCAAGCCCAAGGAGGGTCGGCCAAGCTTCTTGAGGAAGCCATGGTGGTCGAGAGAGAGAGATGAGAGGATCCAAGTGGCATTTGCTCTTGCCAAGTGTCACCATGCATGAAAATTAATCATTTCTTCTAATTAATAATTAAAGAGACATATAAAAGAGAGAGGCCGGTTTTGTGAGGGTCTTCGACGGCTAAGTGAGAGAGAGAAAGTGAGAAACACAAAAAGAAAGGAAGAAGGAGGAGAAACTGAGCGCCGACTGTGAGCTAGCCGAAGGATTGCTGCTGTTTTCTTCGCATTTTCTGCTCAATCTTAAGGCAAGATTGATCTCTTGATTGCTCATGCATGCTGTGGTCTTGTTGTTGTGCTGATTGATGGTCGAAATTTTGGGTATAAAGGATGAAAATTGAAGTCTTGAGGCCGTTCTTGCTGTGGTTGTGATTCTGGCCGAAGGAACTTGTCTGTACCCGATTCTTGTTTGAGTTTGTGGATGAACTTAGAGTTAGAATTTGGCTTTGAGTTCTGAATGAAAGTTGTAGAGAATGTCTGGAACTACAACATATCCAAACTTGAAGTAAAATGATCAAGGTTTGAGGGGTGAAATCAATTTTCTAAGGAACCGGGTGAAAATCGGTTTGCATGTCGACCTTTGTTGCTTGTGGGTTGCTGCATGTGGTTTTTGGTTGGATATTTGTCTTCGACCTCTTCATATGAAACGTTGAGAACATCCTAATGAACATCATACTAAAATTTGAGGCAAATCTAACCGGTATAACCTAGGGAAATGCTTGATTTCTTACGAACATGAATTCTGGAGTGTTGCTGTGGAACGTCAGTAGATTGCATGGGTTATAAGGTGACTTTTTCTTGAGAATCTTGCTTCGACTTCTAAAGGAAAGTTGTAGAAAAGATGCTAAACTATAACATATCCAAAAAATCAGGGAAAAATAAGGAGGTTAAGTTGCTCAATTGAGGAGATTTCATTGATAGTTGATTCTGTACGGTTCAGTAATTGAGACAGAGGCTTGTGATTTTTATAGTAAATATGTAGGACGAATTTGGTGATTTTGTCTGCATGAGAAATGTTCCTTAGACTCTTGGCTATGACATACTGAAATTTTGTAATTTTTGAATGAGATTTGGATATTTAAATTAATGAAATTCGAGAGCAGTGTAAACTGGGAAATCCTATTGATCCTGTACGGTTCGGTAATTGAGACAGAGGCTTGTGATTTTTATAGTAAATTATGTAGGACGAATTTGGTAATTATGTCTTCATGAGAAATGTTCTTTGGGATCTTGGCTATAACATAGTGAAATTTCATAATTTTTGAGTGACGCTTGGGTATTAATTAAATAAAATTTGAGAATTGTGTAAACTGGGAAGTCCCTAAATTCTAATCTGTCTTGCTGAGCTTATATCTTTTTATGTGAGAATTTTTTGGACATAGTTTCTTAATGAAAGTTGTGCCTTAATGTCTCTATGGTGATGTGGTGAAATTTCAGGATTTTTAGTGGCCAATTTGATGGACAATTTAGATTCCTTTTGTGATTGCGCAAACTGTTTTGTTTGGAATTTGCTGCGTTGACTTGGCTGAACAATATCTTTTTGTATAATGACATCCAGAACATACTTTCTTCATGAAACATGTGTCATTTTGTCTTGGCTGTTATGTGGGTGAATTTTATAATTTTTGGAAATTATTTGGCATTTAATTGAGACGTTTCCTTGGAATTGTGTGTGCTGAATTATATGCACTTATGAGGAAGGGATGAAAATTGGTTGAATGAAGTGTTTCATGTAAATTCCATGCCATATGAATGAGAATGTTGGCATTGCATGATGTTATGAGTGATGAGCATTATGTTGTATGCCATGAACCATGCATGTGAGAAGGCCATCGGATGGTGTGAGCCAATGATGCCCCGGGAGTTTTCGGGATGCCCGGCCAGGGAGTGAAAATGCCGGATGCCCAGTAGCCCTGTGTGCGTAAATCTGGACGGCCTCGGAGTTGAGATGCCCGGAGCGTAGGGGATGCCGGAAGCACGGATGGTGTGTGCCGTGAATTCCTCGTGATGCCAGTTGGGGTGCGAGATGCCCGGCCAGGGAGTGTAAATGCCGGAAGCCCGGATGGTGTGTGCCGTGGATTCCTCGTGATGCCAGTTGGGGTGCGAGATGCCCGGAATGTGGGGGGCCAGAAGCCCGGATGGTGTGTGCCGGGAATGCATTAAAAGTAAATTTATATTGTGAAAATGGAATATGTGATGTGCACCTGGTGATAATTCGATATGCATGGACATTGCATGGTATATGTGTATACGGTGAAATGCATGCATGGCATTGGATGATATATGTATGTGCATATGATGAGATGCATGCCTGAGTGCTGAGGATGTATGTATGAGGTATGAGCATGAGTACTGGATAAAGAGTGTATGAATGATTGAGTGTCTATGGCTGAATGGTTGCCATATGCATGGCTATATCTCGTTGATCTTTGTCGATGTTATGTTATGTCTCATTCTTGTTGTGTGATGATGTGATTTGTCTGACTGCTTGTGTGTTGTATGAGTAGTCATAGAGATTATATCTTTGCTGAGTCGATATACTCGCCCCTTTTTGGGGAAATACTTTCAGACTAGATATGCCACTTGCTCCAGTTTCTCCGGGTACCTTCTATGGGATCCCTTCCGATGTGGAGGTGGGGATCACTCAGATAGACAGCCCGATCGTCGCTGGGTTGATCTTTTTCCGAGTCCGAGTGCTGGTACGATTTGAGGTAGGGCTGGAGGATGGCCCTGTATTTCAGGAGTTCGTATCGGTCTTTGTGCAGCGGGATGGAGTCATGAGAGGTATGCTGCCACCACCACCGTCTGGCAGACCAGGGAGGAGGAGGTAGGCCCGAGAGAGGAGCTGGGAGCGAAGGACTGACATTTTTTGACAAACCAGGACCAAGAGATGGACTAAGCCAGTTTTTTTTAGGGTTTTCTTTTGAGGGGTAGTTGAGTTTGCTCTTTCTTTTGATGTTTAAGCCACGTCAGTATGAGTTGGCTCCTGTTAGTATGTACCTACCCCGAAAGGATCCATCTCATAGTGATATAAATAAAAGAGGTCCGGTTTTATTATCCTTCGATTGTTAGTGTGTGAATTGCTCATCTTGATTTTTATGAAAGGAGAATTAAAGGGGGATGATTTCGCTTCCGCAAAAAAGTCGAGTGCGCTGGGACCATTCGTTTGTTCAAAAAAAAAAAAAAAAAAAAAGAGCCTAAGGGTTTACAGCTCAAGGGGGTTATAGGGGTGTTACATAGAACACACCCACACACACGGTATGTTTTTTTATCTTTCTTGCAAAGACAATAAATATAAAACCATCTCTCGATTTTAAACCCTTTAATTGCTGCAATTATTGGGTTGGACAATTTTTTTTTTCGGAATAGCAACGGTTGCTGATCGTGGGAACAACAATCATTGCTGACCACTCTTGATTATTAATCCCTTTAATTGCAGCAATTATTGGACGGTTTTTCTCGGACCAACAACGGTTGCTGATCGTGGGAACAGCAATCAATGCTGATCGTTTCAACTTTAATTAATTAATTAAATGAAAAAATAATTAATTAATCATTTTAGGGCATACATCCAACAGAACGAACCCAACACATGATCTTGTCTGCAAGAATTTTTGCCCTTCTATGGACGACAACCTCGGCTTTCAGCCTTTCACTACATTGCCGCTGCCAACTACTGACGTTTCAAATTTCAGCCCCATTTTTTTTTTTTTATCCTTTTTGAGATGCTCTTGTTTTGCAGTATGAAATGGCCGGATCAATCCTATTACCTTCACCAGAGATAATCCTAAGTGTAGGGATTGTCGATGGAGTATAATACTGGATGGTCCATGTATGTACAACTAGGATTATTCAGTCTCATGATGAAAAGGTGTAGAGAGATTGTGTATCAATTACTGGTCTAGGCGTTCCATGAACCACAAAGATTATATTTACGTATTTAATACCGGATGGCTTTTCTCAAGCCATTTAGTCATCTTTAAACCATGGATTCCCAACACGCCATTACATTGTTATGACTTCTCTAGTTGTGCTTTCTGGGTACAGGTGTTTGGAATGCCTTGGAATGGTGTGCTGATAGAAAGATCAGCAGGGCGGTGCAACATATTGGCCAAGTTTTAGAAGTAAAAGTCGACACAAAGGAGGGGGCAACATCAAGAGCTGGTCGAGCTAGGGTGGAAATAAACTTGCGGGAGCCTTTAAAGACAGGGAAATTGATTCAAATTGACAGAAAAACACTATGGCTAGATTTTCACTACGAGTGACTATCACATTTTTGTTACTCTTGTGGCAAGTTGGGACATTACACGATGTATTGTAAGGATTTCCCCTTTGATGAGGCAAAATTAGAAGGTAGAGACAAGATGGCCTATGGCCAATGGCTTCATGCTAAGGCTAAGGAATACAGTCCTTATTGGCAAACATTTTACAAGCCGGAAGAAAAATCAGAGCAGTCAAAAGATATAGTACCTGAAACCCCTCCCTCACAAATTCCAAACGTCCCTTTATTACCCCCACCAGCTATTATTGAAGTAGCGCACCTATCCAGAGCAGTCAATACAACCATAACACAAGTAGCAGGCCCTGATTTGCAGCACCATCAGGTAGAAGTTATGCAAGGGACCTCTCTCTAGACAACGCTCATACTTGTAGCAACCAAAATGAAAGGACTTTAGACCCAACCTGTAACACCCCAAACACCCTTGAGGTGATTACAGTTATGCTAACCATCACTTTCACTACTAAGAGAGCCGTGTCTTTTAAGCTCTCAAATTTTTATTTTTTAAAGTATTCAACGGTCCCTGCGCATCACATATAGCGGAAGCAAAATTTAAAGCTCTCTCACACAACATATGAGGGACAATGCACACATACTAAACACAATTGTATACCAAGAAACCGGCTCTAATATTATTTACTACTGAATGGACAGTTCCTTTATCTTTTAGGGGGAGAGTACAACAAGATAATAACATCAAAAGGAGCTCTAACCACTACCCTTTATCAAGATAAACAAAAATAGCCTATACACACGGCTAACCTAAAAAAAAACATCCATTCTGTCAGCTCCGGCCTGGCTCAAAAATCCCACCAACCTCCCCAGCTATATATCGTGTCTACCGCCAGCCAGGAGGGCTAGGTGGCGGAGGTAGCATGCTGCCCATCTCCCGTCCCGACGGGGAAAGATGGAGACGTACTCTGGAAGACCGGGCCGCTACTCGGGCCCACCTCGAACCGCACCGGGACGGAGACTCGGAAGTATGTGCGTCCGGGGATCGCCGGACTGGGAAACTGTACCACCCGCACCTCGAGGTCAGATGGAATCCCATAGAATCTACCCGGTGCAAGTGGAGGTACCGACATCGTCTAAGCTGAAAATGTTAGTCCCCAAAGGGGCGAGTACAACCACTCAGCATAAAAGCAATCCTTAAAACTACCCATACAGCACAATCAAGCATAGCACAATAATACATGGCAATTTAATCACATCAAAAACATTGTATGGTCACAATAAATGAACGAGTCAGCCACGTGCTCTAACCTCTTTCGAATACTCTTATGAAACATGTGCACTCATAAATCAACATAAATTATGATCACATAGCTCAGCATAAATATCTCCACCCAAATAGCCATAGCATATGCACATACTCGTATACCCAGTCACATATACAGTCCTTGCATATTGGCATCAATTGGGAACATGAGCACTTCACAAAATATCAACAAGCACAAATGCACATGATTCACATTCCGAGCACCACCCAACATGATCAATCCACTCATGCCCATGTAATTCAATAATATTACATGCTCTTTTCTTATGTGAACAATGCTCAAGCTCACGCATATATCAAATGATGGCAAATTTGAAATGCAAATCCCGGTAAAAACCAACGGCTTCCGGCCCCCCACATCCGGGCATCTCACACCCAACCTGGCATCATGAGGAATTCACGGCACACACCATCCGTGCTTCCGGCATTTACACTCCCGGCCGGGCATCTCGCACCCCAAGCGGCATCACGAGGTAACCACGGCACACACACTCCGTGCTTCCGGCACCCCCAACGCTCCGGGCATCTCAACTCCGAGGCCATCCAGATTTACGCACACAGGGCTACTGGGCATCCGGCATTTTCACTCCCTGGTCGGGCATCTCGATACTCCCGAGGCACAATCAATGTATGTCATGCAACAATCTCTTTCCCATGCATGATCCACAAGCATGTCCATGGAGCACACAAGCATGACAGCAATTGCATTCATTTAATCTCAATCATATGACATGATCTTTCATTCAACATGCTCAGTCCATTGTTTCATCACTAATACAGCATGCATATCATGTGGAACTAAGTGAATTGAAGACTCATTGTTCATCTTTTACCCATAAATGGCATGTATACACAAGCATTGAGATGGTACTTAGTAAATCCAGCATGTACATCATGAGATTAACACGCATAGCACACTCAAGAAATCAACACAGCATTCGGCCTAGGGCCTCTTCAATGAATTCCCACAAAACAGTATATAATTCAACCAAAATACTCTCAAGACACCACAACATTGGCTAACAAACATTTTAATTCATATACATAATAGAAATGAGAGATAAAGATGTCATTTACATCAAAGAAAACAAATTTAGACAATGTGTTTATAATATACTCATTTTCGGCCATACTCGGCCTATACCCAGGAATTTCCAGATTACACGGTCCACGGAATTCACGAATTTGAGGCATTAATTCACCTTCAAATATTACCAAAAATTTCTATGTTATAGCCAAGAGGTAGAAGGACATTTCACTAGAAGAGATCACCTTCAAATTCGGCCCACAGAGCATAGTATAAAAATCAGTAACTTCCAGCTTATCTTCAACCACGCGCAGAATACATCATCAGTGAAACAAATTAAAATGACCCACCTAAACTTACTCTTTTTCTCCCATTTTTGGATATGCTGTAGCTCGGTATATTTCCTACAACTCTCCTTCAGAAGTTGAAGTCAAATTATCAAGAAAAAGTTGGGTTATATGTTCCACAAGCTACTGTTCTTAATCTGTTAAATTTCCAGAATGCAGGGCCAGAAAGAAAATTCGATACACTAGGTATATCTCAACGAAATTGGCTCAAATTTTAATATGAGGTGCATCAAGATGTCCTTAACAATTCATCAGAAGAAATTGAGCAAAAATTCCAACTAAAAACACATGAAACAAAGCAAACAAGCATCCAAGGTCCCTCGGCCAGTTTCAATACCCATCCGGTTCCTTGCTAAACCATTTTCACCCCTCATTTCACATTCAAATCCTCTCAAAATCGACCAGGTTATAGCTTGAGATGTGTAAAACAACTTCACAGAAGACCTCAAGCTCAGAATCCATCTCTAACTCCATGAAAACAGCCCCACAAGGTTCGGGTGTAACCCGTTTTTCTCACTACCCGATTCACCCGGTTTGACCTTTCTCCACAAATAACCGAATTTAACCGTACAAAACACGATTTCTTGCAAGATGGAACACTATACACGTATAGGAAGAGTTAAGGACAGCTCTTGCCTTTGGATTTGAAGAAAACGGCAAGAATCTCCTTGGTTGAAGCTGCGATTCTCTCTCGGCCGAGTGCTCCTCCCTCTTCGGTTTGCTCTTCTTTTTCCTTTTCTCTCTCTCTCTCCTCTCACTTGGCCGACTCACTCACCTCTCTCGACGGAAGTCCTCTCTCTCTCTCTCTCTCTCTCTTTCTCAGCTCACAATCCCACTCAGCAAGCCTACTTCCTAGTCTATCATGCAAAGTGACAAGTGGCATTAGGGAGGACACATGGGCGGTGATTCACTCGGCTTCTCCTCCCCCCCTTGGACGTGCAAAATTCGTGGGCTTCATGGGCTGGGTCAATTCCCATTTGGCCAGCCCATCTCCTTCTCCATTAAACCTCACTTAGTTGGGCCAATTTAACCAAATTAAATACACCTCAATCCCTCCAAAACCGTGTTAGCCGTAGGTTGTAATGTGGGCACTCATCCAATCAATTTCAAAGGTTACTCTTGGCCGTGGAGTATAATCACCAAATCCATCAAATTGAGCAAATTGTAACTCAATTGTCCAATGACAAAATTCCATAAATCTTGTCAGTCACAATTGTCACATTTCCAAAAATTGTGTCCAATTTGAAAGTGCCATATTAACTCGCCAAAGGGTTGCAATCCCACAATTGGATCTTCCATAGTCCTCACATCTTCAATAATTTTCAAAGTTTGAGGATGCCACACAACCCATGGAGTTAAAGCCACAAAAGAAGCTGAAAAGCACAAGAGTGACACCAAAACTAGGAGTGGCCAAAAAATTGAAAAGATACAATCCCTACGAGACAAAGGGTTTGATATTCGAGAACCATGATGATGCAAACCTCATGGAAACACCTGTCTATGCAGTAGAGGAAGCTGGATCATGGGCTTTGGTGGCTAGCCCTAAACAACCACCCACAAACAAATGAAGATGATTTGCTGGAACTGTCAGGGTTTGGGCAATCCCATGACAATTCAAGCTCTCAAGGCCATGACGGCCAAAGAAAAGCCCAACATTGTATTCTTAATGGAAACAATGAACACTGAAGTTAAGCTTCAACATATTTAGCGCCATTTACATTTCAAAAATTCACATATCATCAACCCAGTTGGTTTTGCTGGAGGATTAGCCGTGTCATGGAATGATCAAGTATCTTTAAGGGTGGTTCACTCAACACAAAACCTTTTTGATATGATATGTAGGATTGAGCAGGAAGATAGAACTATGCGCATCACATGTATTCATGCTCCTTTTACCTATCAACAATGACAAATGCTATAGGATGAGCTTCAGGAGATAAGCTATGAGAATAATTTACCTTGGATCAGCGCTGGCAACTTTAATAAAATACTCTATCCTTGGGAAAAGATAGGAAAGTGGTGTAGCACCCTAAAACCCCCTTAAGATCGCTACAGTCATCCTTGTGCATTTCATTGAGAGCTGTAAATTCTTAGGCTCTTTTTTTTTTTTTTTTAAACAAACGGTCCCAGCGCACTCGACTTGCGGAAGCGAAATCACATCTCTCCAATACTTCCTTCATACAACCAAGAAGGGCAATGCACACAACTAAACATCATAGGATAGTGAAACCGGACCTCTTTTATTTACTTATCTACAAGATGGATTCTTTCAGGGTAGGTACATATCAACAGAAAGCCAGCTTTTAACCAAAGTTGCTTATACTCAAAAGACAAAACTCATCTACCCCTCAAAAACCTTCATACTTAGGCTCATCCATCTCTCGGTCTCGGCTTGTCCAAAAAATCTCAGCTCTTAGCTCCCAGCTCCCCCCTCAAGCCCTACATCCACCCTGGTGCGTCGGATGGCGGTGGTGGTAGCATGCCTCGCATAATCCCGTCACGGCGCACGTAGATGGAAATGAACTCTTGGAACACTGGGCCATCCTCTAGACCCACCTCGTAGCATACCAACACCCGCACCCGGAAAAACGTCAACCCAGGGACGGATGGACAATCAATCTGGGTCACCTCCACCTCTAAGTCAGATGGGATGCCATAAAAAGTGCCTGGAGAGATTGGCTGGAGCGGCATGACTAGGCTAAAAGTTAGTCCCCAAAAGGGGTGAGTATAACAACTCAGCAAATACATGATCTCTATGGCCACTCATACATCACACAAGACAGTCAAGCATGTCACATCATCATATAACAGCAACAGACAATATCATGGCATCATATAGAATCAACAGGTAAAATCATGCATATGCCAACAAATAAGCCATAGATATTCAATCATTCATGTACTTACTATCCAGTGCTCATGCATGTACCATGCATGCATGGTGTATGCCATCCATTACTCAGGCATACACCATGCATTCATATCTTTCAATACTCAGGCATACATATTGCCATATGCACATATATGTCATCCAATGCCCACGCATACATTTCACCATATGCATATATATATATATATACCATTCAATTTTCACAATCTTTAATTAGCTTTTAATGCATTCCCGGCACACACCATCTGGGCTTCCGGCCCCCCACATTCCGGGCATCTCGTACCCCAACTGGCATCACGAGGAATCCATGGCACACACCATCCGGGCTTCCGGCATTTACACTCCCTGGCCGGGCATCTCGCACCCCAACTGGCATCACGAGGAATTCACGGCACACACCATCCGTGCTTCCGGCATCCCCTACGCTCCGGGCATCTCAACTCCGAGGCCATCCAGATTTACGCTCATAGGGCTACTGGGCATCCGGCATTTTCACTCCTTGGCCGGGTATCCCCACACTCCCGGGGCATCATCGGCTCACACCATCCGATGGCCTTCTCATTTATCATGATTTACAAATACATGCATGGTTCATGGCATACTATATGATGCTGACCACTCATAACTATATGCAATGCCAAAAATTTTCACTCATGTGGCATGAATTTCACATAGAACAACTCCATTCATTTAGTTCGCATCCTTTTCTTTAAAGCTCATAGAGTTCAGCATGTATAGTTTTCTAAAAACATTTCAATTAAATACCAAATGACTCTCAAAAATTGTGAAACTCACACATGTGACAGTCAAGACAATATAGCACACTTTTCATGAAGAATGTATGCTCTAAATGTCAACACACAAAAAGATATCACTCAGCCATTGCCACACAGCAATTTCCGAACATTACAGCTTACACGGTTGTAGAAAAACCTTAAATTAAATATCCAATTGTCCACTAAAAATCATGAAACTTTAGCAAATCAACATTAAGACATAATGGTACAACTTTCATTAAGAACTCATGTTCAAAAAATCCTCACACAAAAAGATATACACTCGGAAATACCAATCATAGTCTCGGGCATTCCAGTTTACACTGCTTTGGAATTACTTTAAATTAAATACTCAAACATCATTCAAAAATTATGAAACTTCACCATGTCATAGTCAAGAGTCTAAATTAAATTTCTCATGAAGACTTTACCATCATATTTGTCCTAGATAATTTGTTACAACAATTGAAAGCTTCTGTTTACAATAACAACCATCCAGAATCAACCATCAGCGAACATTCATCATTTGAGCTACTTATCCTCCTTCTTTTCTTCTGATTTTTGGATATGTTCTAGTTTAACATGTTTTCTTCAACTTTGATTTAGAGGTCGAAGTAAGATTCCCAAAAGAAAGTCACCTTATAATCCTATCAACCTACTGACGTTCCACAAGACAGTCCAGATTCCATGTTCTTGAGAAAATATGGGTTTCACTAGGCTATACCCGTTAGATTGGTCTCAATTTTAAGGGCCTGCATGATAACACTCCCAGGAACAAGAATTTCTATTCTTTAATTCCCGGGAATAAAAAAGGAGTAGAAACCTGCATGATAACGGGTAATTTTTTTTTGTTCCCGGGACTAAAAATCTGGCCAAGAAATAGTTTTGGAACAGAAACGAGAAGTAAAAAGAAGTTACTTCTCGTTTCTAGCCAAGAATTCCCAGGAAGAAAACTAAGAAATAGAATGGGCTAACCCTAATTTACGTTCAGGCCCTTCCATTTCCTCTCCATTCGTCCGCTTGCCTCTCCCCGATCTCATCTCCGGTCGCCCCTCGCCGGTCTCGTCACCGCCGATCTCGTCGTCGCCGTTCCTGTCGTCGCCGTCGGTCCTCTCTTCGACTTGGATCGCAGCCAGTCCCGTCGCCTCCGCCTCTCTTCGGTGCAGTCAATCCCGTCGTCACCCACTCCACCGCTCGGAACCGCCTCCATATTTCGGTGTGTCCCGTCGCCTCCTCCTCTTCCGCACTCAATTCTTGCTCGATCGATTCTCGGGTCATTTTTTGTTGCTCGAGGAAATGTGGGTGCGGGTCAAGTCTTGATTTTGCTCGCTCCCTCCTTAGATTCGGGTCCGGGGCTGTTGGTTTTAGCTCGATGGGGGTTTTGGGTTTGCATTTGCTTTTCGGGACGGAGTCGGAGCTCGCGTCGCGATGGGTTTAGCTGCAAGTGTCTTTGTGTTGTGATGAGCTGGGTGGAGCTGATGTTGCGCCGCTCATAGATTGGTGGAGAAGTTGCTTGCGAGCGAACCCAGTTTGTGCAGCGACCCAACAACGTTTTTTGAGTTTCCCAAGCGTTCCTGCCCCTGTCTCTTCTAGCGCTGTGCATGATTAGCCTCCGAAGTGGTCGTGGCCTCGTTGCCTCATTATTTCAATCGCGGGGGCGGGAGGAGAAGGAAGAAGGTCGCCGGGCGCTGAGTTAAGCGTCTTTTCTTTAATGGGTACCAGCGGTTCCGGGCCCCTTTTTTTTCTGCGTGAGTCCGAGCTTTGGAATCTTCTTGGTGGGTTTGCGATGGGAATTTAAAAAATCGTGGCTTTGGCTGGTTTTGCAAGAATTCAGAGTGGTTCGGTGGGCTTCTTGGAGCAGGGATGTGTCTTGGGGGAAGAGGGGTTGACCTAGATTTCCTATCCGAACGTTGGAGGTAATGTGCATTGAGTTCGGAACGGGACTCAGGGCATTTGGTGAATCTCTTACTGGGAGTTGTTTGGTGGGCATTTTTGAATTTGTTGGATTTGCTGGTACATTTGGTAGAATCCCTCTTGTCTGATAACTGAGCTTATGCTTTTCTGGAGCTGGTTAGTGGGGAAGTTGTTTATTTGGTTCTTTGGCCATTGATAGTTGTGTCTGCGGCCAATGTTTAGCCTCGCTGATGCAGCTAATAGTTGAACAGAACAAAGGCCAAAACAGAGTAGAGTTTACTGGTTAGAAGTTAAAAAAACAATAATTATTCTCAAGAAATGCCTATTCTCATGCCAGGGGCACACTTGACTTTGAAAAGCACTTACATATCAAGCTCTTCTTTCTTAAGCGATCCACATCTTAGCATAACTAAATTGGACAAAGTTATTCTCTTGTATCGGCATCTCCATGTCTGAGAGATCTTGATATGTGGATAGGATTTGGATGATTTCAGCATGTTCATCTGGATTGGTCCTTGCAATTGAAATGCTCCCAAAGGCTATTAGCTCAATCATTACACCATAAATCTCAGCATGTTCATCTGGATTGGTTCACTTCTACTTAATCTCTGTCTTCTGTGAGCTTGATCTCGCACTTGATTGTTTTTTCTTTACAGTTCGTATATTGATTGATCGGGATCTCAATTATGCTGCCTTTATAATGAAATTTGGGCCTCTCTAGGCGGTTGTCTTTTTCTGTTGTCAAAAGATTGGAATGAAGCCTTTTGCATGTGTATTCTTTAGTCATCAGGTACTATAGTGCTACCAGGACATGGAGACTCCCTTGTGGATGTAGTCTGCCACTGGTATATTAGTGTAGACAGGCATTAGTTTGGAGAGCTGTCATGAGGATGGGCTTGCTGTGGGTTTTCTCAAATATGTTTGGTTAACTTTTTTCTTTGCATAGGATTATGAAAATATACTTCTTCTAATCTAGAAATATATGATAAAAGTAGCTTGGAGTGAGTTACTTTTCTTAGGGTGCACTTGTTTCTGCTTAAGCAAAAGCAAAAATGTGTGAACTGCAAGATAGATTAAGCAAAAAGTAAAAAGTATAGTCAATCCTGTCATGCGAACATAAAAGTACAGTTCATGCAGTGATATCACTACAATCGGGGATATATGTTTTAAGCAAGGGAAAAAGTAGCATTTGCCCATCATGATTGATGAGCCTTTTAGATGTAACATGTTTTGCGTGCAGATAACTTAGACTTGCTTTTCAAGTTCAGTTGCCAAAATTTTCGAAATTACTTGATATTCTCTTTCTTTCCATCCAAAGAATTAATCCTGCAATTCTTATTTCATATTGGCAATAGGTCGAGTGAGTTTCATCCGGAAGTAAGAAGAGTGAGGCGTGAAGATATATGGGTGCTTGGCGGCACTCATTTTCTGTGGGTACATCGTCTATGACACAGACAATCTGATCAAACGCTACTCATATGATGAATACATCTGGGCTGCAGTTTCACTGTGTACCTTGACATTGTCAACCTATTCCTAGCTTTGTTGACCATCTTCAGAGTTGCTGATAGCTAGACAGTGTTGTTCTGATCCGAGTATGTCTTTTCTTCACCCCTTGTTTCTAGATCTCTCCTTCCACCAAGTGAACATACCAAATGAAAAAAAGTCCGGTTAGTCAATGTTGATTGCAGGCAATGCTTGAACTATATCCATTTTCAACTCGTCAGCTTGAGATGCTGATCATTGTATCAACTTTTCCATGGCAAATATCGGATGTCTATGATTGCAGCATTTTGTAAGTTTGTGGGCATGGTCTGTGGCATCCTCAAATTTTGAAAATCCTTGAAGATATGAGGATTGTGGTTGATTCAAATTGTGGAATTGCAGCTATTGGACTATTTGATATGGCATTTTCAAATTGAATACAATCTTTGGACATGTGACGCTTGAGGCCAACAAAATTTATAAGACTTTAGTCATTGGATTCTTGAACTACAATTTGCTCAATTTGATGGACATAGTGACTATGCTATACGGCCAAGATTGGCATTTGAAATTGATTGAGTATATGTGCACGTTACAACCTACGGCTATGCACGAAATCTTGAGGAATTAAAATATGATCAAAATAGGATTAATTAAGCTTAAGGAGAGGGGATGATGGGCCGGCCAAAATAAATTGATTTAAGCCAGCCCATGAAGCCCCAAGTTGCGCACGTCCAAGGGGAAGAAGTGGCCGAGCAAGGTGGCGCCATGAAGCCCTTGATCCTTGACACATGGCATCCACGCATGAGGGCCTAGGGTGTAGCATTGGTGAGTGGCATGTGAGGTGTGAGAGAGAGAGATTTCCGTCCATCTTGAGTGGGCTTAGTCGGCCAAAGTTAGAGAGAAAGAGAGAGAAGAAGAAAAATTGAAGAAGAAGAGAAGAAAAGGAGGAAGCTCGACCGAGAGATTTCAGCTTGATCCAAGGGGGATTCTTGCCGTTTCTTCTTCAATTCAAAGGCAAGAGTGATTATTCTAGCTTGCTATACATGTGTGGTGTTGTATTGTAGCTGAAAATCGTGATTTGAATGGTTAGATTTGGCCGTTTTTGAAGAAATGTTAAATCGGGTAAAATCGGGCGCTGAAGAACTAGGTTACACCCGAAGCTTGTATGGCTTATTTCGTGGGTTTAGAGGTGGAATCTGAGCTTGGTGTCTTCTGTGAAGTTGTTGTACACATCTTGAACTTCAACATAGTCTATTTTGAGAGTATTTAAATGAGAATTGAGGGGTGAAAAGGGTTTAATTTGGAACCGGGTGATTATTGAAGCTGACCGAGAGACCTTTGATGCTTGTTTTCCCTTGTTCATGCCTTTTTAGTTGGAATTTTTGCTCGACTCCTTCTTGTGATTTGTAAAGAACATCTTGATTCATCTCATACTAAAATTTGAGCCAATTCCGTTGAGTTTTACTTAGTGAATCGTATTTTTCTTTATGAACTTGCGTTCTGGAAATTGGACGAGCTAGGGACAGTAGCTCGTGGAGCTTATAACCCAACTTTTCCTTGAGAATTTAACTTCGACTTCTAAAGAAAAGTTGTAGAAAACATACTTAGCTATAACATATCCAAAAATGAGAGAAAAAGAAAGAGTTCAATGGTCCAATTCGAGTGATTTTGCTGAGGGTACGTTCTGTGCGGTTTTCAAAAAGTGAGGTGGGAGTTTGCGATTTTTGTACTGCACTTTTTGGGGCGAATTTGATGAAGATTCCTTCTAGTGAAATGATCATTTACCTCTTGATGATAACATACTAAAGTTTGGTAATTTTTGAAGGTGAATTGGTGCCTCAAATTCATGAATTCCGTGAATAGTGTAAACTGGAAATTTTGTGTACATGAGCTGATTGTAGCCGAACTTAAATTGTTTTGTGTATATGCTGTTTGAACTTGTTTCCTTAGCATGAATGACATCCGTACACCCTATTGTTAATCTGGAGATGAACTAGCACTTTTAAAAGTCAATGAAGTGGTACATTGAGGAGGTTTTTGGTTAATATGCATGATGTGTTTGGTATGTATTGTCTTGACATTGGTATGTACGTGCCTTATATAGTTTTAAAGGGGAGCAAATGGCTTTGAATTGAGGTAGTTCTTCAAAGTGTGCATGCTGTGTTGGTGATGAACTAGTTAGATTAAATTTGTTAAGTGAGATTCATGTTATATGATTGAAAATACATGGATGTGCTTGCTGTCATGCTGGTGAATAGCATGTAACATGTTGTGAACTATGCATATGAAAGAGATAATTGCATGACATGCACTGAATTATGCCTCGGGAGTATCGAGATGCCCGGCCAGGGAGTGAAAATGCCGGATGCCCAGTAGCCCTGTGTGCGTAAATCTGGATGGCCTCGGAGTTGAGATGCCCGGAGCGTTGGGGGTGCCGGAAGCACGGAGTGTGTGTGCCGTGAATGCCTCGTGATGTCAGTTGGGGTGCGAGATGCCCGGCCAGGGAGTGTAAATGCCGGAAGCACGGATGGTGTATGCCATGAATTCCTCACGATGCCAGGTTGGGTGTGAGATGCCCGGAATGTGGGGGCGGAAGCCGGGTGGTGTGTACCGGATTATGCGTTTGAAATTGCAATCATTTGATATATGCATATGCATGAGCATTGTTCACATGAGAAAGGTGCATGTGATATTATTGAAGTACTTGAGCATAAATTGAGTGACCATGTGGATGGTGCATGGGATGTGAAATATGTGCATTTGTGCTTGCTGAATTTTGTAAAGTGCTCATGTTTCCAATTGATGCCAATATGCAAGGAATGTATATGTGATGGGATAAATGCATATGTGCATACATTATGGCTGTTTTGATGGATCTTGTGTTGAGCTATGTGAAAATGAGCAATGTTTGATTTATGAGTGCACATGTTTGATAAGAGTATGATCGGTGAAAGAGGTAAAAGCATGTGGCTGATTTGTTCATTTATTGTGACTATGCAATGCTTTTGATGCTACTGGATTGCCATGTGATATTGTGACATGTATGATTGTTGTATGGGTAGCTTTAGGGATTGCTCTTATGCTGAGTGGTTGTACTCACCCCTTTTTGGGGACTAACATTTCAGCTTAAAGATGTCGCTGCCTCCAGTCGCACCTAGTGCATTTTACGGCATACCCTCTGATGTGGACGTGAGGGTGTTTCACCTGGTTAGCCCTACTGTCCCCGGCTTGTCTTATTTCCGGGTGAACGTACGGGTTAAGTTTGATGTGGGCTTGGAGAGCGGCCTAATATACCAGGAGTTTGTCTCTGCCTACATCTGTCGGGATGGCGAGATGGTGGGGATGATGCCGCCGTCGTCACCTCCTGGAGCGCCGGGCTGGAACTAGGCGTAATGCTCTGACTGGAGGAGGCTGGTGGGTTTTTGGATTGGGATCAGCTTAGATGGATGGATAGTTGATGTATAGGCTTTTTCTTTGATGAGGGGTGATGATACTTTATTTTGAGGTGTTATAGTGTGGTCGTTCTTTTGATGTATCATGTACCCTGAAAAGAAGCAAGGAAAATCCATCCTGTCATGCTATGAATAAAGAGAACTGATCCCATTATCTTATATCTTTAGTTGTGTGCATTGGCCTTTGTTGTTTGGGAGAGTCGTAATTTCCGCTTCCGTTATTCAATTGCGCTGGGACTGTTTATTTGTTTCCTATAAAAAAAAAAAAAAGAGCCCAAGAGTTTATATCTCTTAATGGACAGACAAGTATGACTGTAATAGCCTCAAGGGGGTTTTTGGGGTGTTACATGGTCCATGAAGTCTTTAAGTACATATATGGCATAATGTTCTTCAATTGCCGAGATGTCTTTGGGGAATGGGGCAAATTGGATTATTTTTTGTTTAGAGACGATGAGAGATTGCAGCTTATAGATGACGCGTTGTTTTCTTATGTAAATTGAGCGTGGAAGGAAGGGATCCATCTCGTGAAGAAACTGTATTCTAGAGTTGAGAGCTTTTGGGGGTTTTCATAAAAGTGGACTTAGCTTAGCCCCCATTGAAGGTACCCGAATGCAATTCTCGAGAGGAATCACCACATGATTGCGGACGTGACACGGTACACGGCAATGGCTTTTTCCCCCCTTCGTCGGGAATCCCGAGCTATTTTTTCAGGTCTCTTTTTCTCCTCGTGTATCAACAAAAGGAAGAAATGAAAGAGAAAAGGAGAGCTTTGCTAATTTTGACCGGGGGGCGACCTCTACATGCTCGGAGAAGAATTCATGTTCAATGTTTCCCTGCATGAACGTGCAAAGCTAAATTCACTTGGGGCGAGTGCATGACCTCAGCAATTTGAAAAACAAAGTCACGAGACAAGGAACGATTGTTGTTTGTTGCGATGGTGGTGTCTTGTTAATGTAGGCCATGCATGGAGTCAACTTGTGGTAATTTTGAAGTCGTGATAGAACGTTGACCGTGTTACCTTTACAAATTTGTGCACGATTAGGAGATGGATGTATCCTCCCTTGTCAAACCATTCAACTAGTTGGGTCCCAGCATACGATGAAGCGGTCTCGGTCCTCGGCAGAATCTGAGTACACTCTTGAATCATTGAGTTGGTCCCCTCGGCCTCCCGTTGCAGAGTCAATCATACTGTAAGAAGCTGAGAGCATCTCTTTATTTCATATTAGGGGGATGCTCATTTGGATATCATCTATGGACGAAGTCAAAAATTCATTTCCATACATATCAAATGTTTCATCCTTCCATAAGAAAATCCACAACGAGTCCATCTCAAGGCATTCGTATATGTTAATATTCATGATGCTTCACCGTTTGGGGATGTCGTGAAAATCCATAGACACGGCGTATTCAGAACTAACCTATATTTGCTTAAACCTAGATCCTCACATATAGATATAAAATAATAACTCACGTTCCATTACAATACCACCTATGTTACAAGCATATTCGACTAGAATGCTTACACTTAAGCAAATGTATTATTAATCTAATAATATTTTGATCTTGTCAATTTTATGTAATATTAAATTTATTCCTTTTTGTTATTTATTGGAATAGAAATTTTGTGCGGTTACCAAACGTGTTTCTGTTCTTTTTCTATTTCAGAAATAGAAATTTTGTGCAGTTACCAAACGTGTTTCTGTTCTTTTTTTGCTCCAGAAATAGAAATTTTGTGCAGTTATCAGACGGGTTTATTTGCTCAGAAATTGTTCCGCAGCCAAGAAATAGAAAAGAACTATTTCTGAAAAAAAATTGTTCCCCGGCCAAGAAATGTTGCCATGCGCAGCCTTAGTATGTTGTTCTTCAGAATGTTCTCTACAATTCATATGAAGGAGTCGAACAGAAATTTCCAGCAAAAAGACACGTTCAGCAACCAACAAGCACCAAACGTCAACATGCAATCCAATATTTACCCGGTTTCATAGAAAATCGATTTCACCCCACAAATCTCGTCCATTTTACTTCAAATTTGAGTATGTTATACTTCAAGACATGCTCTACAACTTTCATGAAGAAACCAAAGTCAGATTCTAACCCTAAGATCACCTACAAACCCTCACAAACTCCTGGCGCATGTTATTCTACTCGGACAGATTGCACCCACAGCAAATTCACTTCAAAAACCTCGATTTCTACCCACCAAACTCACGAATTCAGCCATTAGACATCACCACATCAACACCACAGCAAGTATGAGCAGTTGAGAGACCAATTTCTTGCCTTAATTTCAGCTCGGCGCGCGAAGGAACGGCGACAACTCACGGGCGGCGTCGGCTTCTCCTTCTCTCCCTCCTTCTTCTTCTTTTCCTTTTCGCCTTTCTCTCTCTCTCTCACACTCAGCCGGTCGAAGACCTTCAATAACCGGCCACTTCCTCTTTTATATCCCTAATTAATCCATTTTTCAATTCAGGCTTAGTCACACATGAGCCTACAAAACCATAGTTCATCGAACGCTCGGCCTTTGGCTCAATTGTAACTTATTAATCCACTGACTAAAGTCTATCAGCGCTTCCATCGATCGGCCACAGTCATCGCATCCTCGAGGGTTGTCGAAATTCTTGGATCTGGTTGATACTTTTTCAACATCGACACATGAAATACATCATGCAAATTTCCCAATTTTGGAGGCAATGCCAAATGATAAGCCACATTCCCTGTCCTTTCAAGTATTTCAAAAGGTCCAACAAATCTAGGGCTCAGCTTACCCTTTACTCCAAATCGAGATATTCCTTTCACTGGGGATACTTTAAGGAATACATGGTCTCCTACACTAAACTCTAAAGGTCTTCTACGCTTATCTGCGTAGTCTTTTTGTCTACTCTGAGCTGTCTTAAGCCTTTTCCTAATGATTTCAACAGCTTCAGTTGTAATTTGTACTAGTTCAGGTCCTGTCAATTTCTTTTCACCTACTTCGTTCCAACAGACAGGAGTCCTACACCTCCTCCCATATAATGCTTCATAGGGAGCCATACCTATACTTTTCTGGTAACTATTATTATATGCATATTCTACCAAAGGCAATCTCTCATCCCAATTTCCTTTGAAATCAATCACACAAGCTCTTAACATATCCTCTAATATCTGAACTACTCTTTCTGTTTGTCTATCTGTTTGGGGATGAAAAGCAGTACTAAGTTGGAGCTTAGTTCCCAAGGCATCCTGAAGACTTCTCCAAAAGTTCGAAGTAAATCTTGGATCTCGGTATGAGGTAATAGTCACTGGAACACCATGTAAGCGTATCACTTGGCTCACATATACCTCTGCATATTTATTCATTAAGTAATCTATACGAACTGCTAAGAAATGAGCGGACTTAGTTAGACGATCTACTATTACCCAAATAGAGTCATGACCACTTGACGTCCTTGGTAATCCTTGCACAAAGTCCATGGTTATATGTTCCCATTTCCACTCTGGTATATCTAATGGTCTCAAAAGTCCTGCAGGTTTACGATGTTCCGCCTTTACCTGCTGACATGTCAAGCATTGAGATACGTACTTGGCCGTATCCGCTTTCATACCATTCCACCAAAATTGCTGATGCAAATTCTTATACATCTTTGTACTTCCTGGGTGAATACTATAATTACTCTTATGTGCCTCCGCCAAAATTTCCTTCTTTAGCTCTTCATTATTGGGAACACAAAGTCGTCCTTGACATCTCACTACTCCATCTTCAGAAATGTGAAATTCTGGTCTTTTTCCAAAAGATACAATGTCTTTTATTTTCAAAATTTCTAGATCAGACTTTTGCAAAATCTTAACCTTCTGAATAATTTTAGGTTCAATCCTCAATGCACTAAGCACACCGGTAAGGTAATCCACTTCCAATTTAAACTCTGAGTCTGTTACAGACTTTAACAGGCTCCACTCTGCCAATCTTAAACTAGCTATTTCCACCGTCGACTTACGACTAAGGGCATCTGCTACCTTGTTCGCCTTTCCTGGATGATATCATATCTCACAATCATAGCCCTTCAACAATTCCATCCATCTCCTTTGTCTCATGTTCAGTTCCTTTTGTGAGAATAGATATTTCAAACTCTTATGATCCGTATAAATCTCAAACCTTTCCCCATACAAATAGTGTCTCCATATCTTTAGGGCAAACACTATAGCTGCTAATTTTAAATCATGTGTTGGGTAATTCAATTCATGGGATTTCAATTGTCTAGATGCATTGGCTATGACCTTGCCATGCTGCATCAAAACACATCCTAGTCCTTTATGAGATGCATCACTATATATTGTAAAACCATCAGATCCGGACGGTAAAGTCATAATTGGGGCCGTAGTCAATTTCCTCTTAAGTTCCTGGAAACTCTTTTCACATTCCCCATCCCATTCAAATCTCACATTCTTTCGAGTCAATTTCGTTAAAGGACTTGCCAACAGTGAGAATCCTTCAATAAATCTCCGATAATAACCAGCCAATCCTAAGAAACTCCGTATTTCAGTAGGTGTGGTCGGTCTTGGCCAATTTATCACCATCTCAACCTTTGCCGAATCTACTGCAATTCCTTCTCTTGATATCACATGTCCTAAGAATACTATCTGGTCTAGCCAGAATTCACACTTACTAAATTTGGCATACAACTTATGGTCTCTCAGAGTCTGCAAAACTATACTCAAGTGTTGTTCATGCTCTCTAGGTCCTTTAGAATATATCAAGATATCATCAATGAAAACAATCACAAATTGGTCTAAATAAGGCTTAAATACCCTATTCATTAAATCCATAAATGCAGCCGGCGCGTTTGTCAACCCAAATGGCATAACAAGAAACTCGTAGTGTCCATAACGAGTCCTAAACGCAGTCTTAGGAATATCCTCTTCTCTAATTCTTAATTGATGGTATCCCGATCTTAAGTCAATCTTAGAGAAAACCGAACTTCCCTGGAGTTGAGAAAAAAGATCGTCAATTCTAGGCAAAGGGTACTTATTCTTAATGGTCACTTGATTCAGTTGCCTATAATCAATGCACAAACGCATCGATCCATCCTTCTTTTTCACAAACAAAACTGGTGCACCCCATGGTGAAGCACTCGGCCTAATGAATCCTTTATCAAGCAATTCATGTAATTGCACTTTCAATTCCTTCAACTCTACTAGTGCCATCCTATAAGGGGTTTTAGATATCGGTGCTGTTCCAGGCATCAATTCAATTTCAAACTCAATTTCCCGGTCTGGTGGCAATCCAGGTAATTCCTCAGGAAATACATCTTGAAACTCATTAACTACCCTAATTTCCTCAATCTTAGGTTCCTCTCGATTATAATCTTCAACCACAGCCAGATATCCTTGACATCCATTGTCAAGTAGTGCACAAGCTTCTATTGCCGAAATGAGTGGTATAGATAGGTGAGTTTGACTTCCCAAAAATTGACAACTAGACTGATCAGGTAGGGTGAAGCGAATCACTTTTCTATAACAATCTACCTTGGCTTGATGCTTATGAAGCTAATCCATTCCTATAATAACATCGAAATCATACATAGCCATCACAATTAAGTCTATCTCCATATTTCTTCCTCCCACTGTCATCTTACAGCCTCTACACCCCAGCGTAGACAATATCACATCCCTTAAAGGCATAGAAACACAAACAGGCGTCTCAAGAGGCGTAGCTTCTATCTTATTCAACTGTCTATATCTTTTAGACACAAAGGAATGTGTAGCACCCGTGTCAAACAATGCATATGCCTTTCTATCATTTATCAGAATCGTACCTAAGATAACATTTTTGGAAGCTTCCGCTTCCTCTTGGGTAACTGCATATGCTCTTCCTTGTGCTGGTGGTCTCTGAGAATTCCTTGATAAACTTGGTCTAGCAGTACTCTGTTGTGTCTGCCACGCTGAACCAACACTCATTTGTGATCTTTCCTGTGGGCAACTTCTCCTAAGATGACCTGCTTGTACACAACCATAACACTTCAGTTGTCCAGTGCAAGGTCCTGGGCCATGTCGTCCATCACACCTTGGGCATTCTCCATTCCTATTAGACATTCTTCCTAAACTCAGGCTATCCTTGCCTTTACCAAATTTCCCAAAGTTACTCTTCTTTTTAGATGGCCAGGTCTGTCCTTGACCTGTATAGGGTCTCTTACCCCTTCTCACCTCACCAAAAGACCATTGTTTCTTACTCTCCGACTGTTCCCTTTCCAATTCCTGCTCTACCAACTGTGCCCTCTCATAGACCTCAGTATAATTCCTTATGTTCAAAGGCACTAGTTGTTTCCTAATATTCGTCCTCAGTCCCTTCAAAAATCTCTTAGCTTTCTCTTCTGGATCCTCAACCAATCTAGGGGCATACCTAGATAACTCAGAAAATTTGGCCTCATACTGGTCTACAGTTAGTTCCTTTTGTTCTAACTGGACAAACTCTGTAATCTTTCAATACTTAGCACAATCAGAAAAATGCTTCCTATTGAAAGTCCTAACAAACTCATCCCAATTCACAGGAGTACCTGGTGGGAAGATTGTATCCTTTGAAGCTCTCCACCAAAACTTTGCATTTCCCTCCAGTTGGTACTCTGCTAAAGTTATCTTCTTAGCATCATTACAGCCCAACAACCTGAAAATGTGTTCCATTCCATCAATCCAATGTTCCCCCTCCTCAGGACTTCCCATTCCACGGAACTTAGGTGGCTTTAACTTCAGAAATTGCTCCATCAGTCCTTGAGTACGGCGTTCTGCTCCAGGTTGTTGCTGTGCTTGTCTTTCCATCAAATTCCCTATATTGGCCAATGCCTGCAGGAAATCTTCCATTCGAGGTTCAGCCCTTGCAGCAGAGGCTTCAGCCCTCGATGGTTGAGCACTTCCAGCTCGTACCATACTTTTCCTGCAGTTTCCAAGCATTTGCCTCAGGAATAATATGAGACTCACCGTCTCCTTTAAATTTACCACAGTTATATAAGTAACATAAACATGTTACTGACAACCTAAAAACAACTCTAATAGGGATCTACGAGTGAATGCCCATCACCCGTTGTTCAAGGTCAAACAACTATTTTAGTTAGTATCCTATGGTGTGTATTGTCATCTTATTCCTCAATTTCCATATGAGGCTCTTTATCACTCCAATTATACCAAATGCTCTGATACCAATCAAACTGGCTGTAGCACCCTAAAACCCCCTTAAGGTCGCTACAGTCATCCTTGTGCATTTCATTGAGAGCTGTAAATTCTTAGGCTCTTTTTTGTTTTTTTTTAAACAAACGGTCTCAGCGCACTTGATTTGCGGAAGCGAAATCACATCTCTCCAATACTTCCTTCATACAACCAAGAAGGGCAATGCACATAACTAAACATCATAGGATAGTGAAACCGGACCTCTTTTATTTACATATCTACAAGATGGATTCTTTCAGGGTAGGTACATATCAACAGAAAGCTAGCTTTTAACTAAAGTTGCTTATACTCAAAAGACAAAACTCATCTACCCCTCAAAAACCTTCATACATAGGCTCATCCATCTCTCGATCTCGGCTTGTCCAAAAAATCTCAGCTCTTAGCTCCCAGCTCCCCCCTCAGGCCCTACATCCACCCTGGTGCGTCGGATGGCGGTGGTGGTAGCATGCCTCACATAATCCCGTCCCGGTGCACGTAGACGGAAATGAACTCTTGGAATACTGGGCCATCCTCTAGACCCACCTCATAGCGTACCAACACCCGCACCCGGAAAAACGTCAACCCGGCACGGATGGACAATCAATCTGGGTCACCTCCACCTCTAAGTCAGATGGGATGCCATAAAAAGTGCCTGGAGAGACTGGCTGAAGCGGCATGACTAGGCTGAAAGTTAGTCCTCAAAAGGGGTGAGTATAACAACTCAGCAAATACATGATCTCTATGGCCACTCATACATCACACAAAACAGTCAAGCATGTCACATCATCATATAACAGCAACAGACAATATCATGGCATCATATAGCATTAACAGGTAAAATCATGCATATGCCAACAAATAAGCCATAGATATTCAATCATTCATGCACTTACTATCCAGTGCTCATGCATGTACCATGCATACATGTCATCCATTACTCAGGCATACACCATGCATTCATATCTTTCAATACTCAGTAATACATATCACCATATGCACATATATGTCATCCAATGCCCATGCATACATTTCACCATATGCATATATACCATTCAATTTTCACAATCTTTAATTAGCTTTTAATGCATTCCCGGCACACACCATCCGGGCTTCCGGCCCCCCACATTCCGGGCATCTCGCACCCCAACTGGCATCACGAGGAATTCACGGCACACACCATCCAGGCTTCCGGCATTTACACTCCCTGGCCGGGCATCTCGCACCCCAACTGGCATCACGAGAAATTCACGGCACACACCATCCGTGCTTTCGGCATCCCCTACGCTCCGAGCATCTCAACTCCGAGGCCATCCAGATTTACGCTCACAGGGCTACTGGGCATCCGGCATTTTCACTCCTTGGCCGAGTATCCCCACACTCCCGGGGCATCATTGGCTCACACCATCCGATGGCCTTCTCATTTATCATGATTTAGAAACACATGCATGGTTCATGGCATACTATATGATGCTGACCACTCATAACTATATGCAATGCCAAACATTTTCACTCATGTGGCATGAATTTCACATAGAACAACTCCATTCATTTAGTTCCCATCCTTTTCTTTAAAGCTCATAGAGTTCAGCATGTATATTTTTCTGAAAATGTTTCAATTAAATACCAAATGACTCTCAAAAATTGTGAAACTCACACATGTGACAGTCAAGACAATATAGCACACTTTTCATGAAGAATGTATGCTCTAAATGTCAACACACAAAAACATATCACTCAGCCATTGCGACACAGCAATTTCCGAACATTACAGCTTACACGGTTGTAGAAAAACCTTAAATTAAATATCCAATTGTCCACTAAAAATCATGAAAATTTACCACATCAACATTAAGACATAATGGTACAACTTTCATTAAGAACTCATGTTCAAAAAATCCTCACACAAAAAGATATACACTCGGAAATACCAATCATAGTCTCGGGCATTCCAGTTTACACTGCTTTGGAATTACTTTAAATTAAATACTCAAACATCATTCAAAAATTATGAAATTTCACCATGTCATAGTCAAGAGTCTAAAGTAAATTTCTCATGAAGACTTTACCATCATATTTTTCCTAGATAATTTGTTACAACAATTGAAAGCTTCTGTTTACAATAACAACCATCCAGAATCAACCATCAGCGGACATTCATCATTTGAGCTACTTATCCTCCTTATTTTATTCTGATTTTTGGGTATGTTCTAGTTTAACATGTTTTCTTCAACTTTCATTTAGAGGTCAAAGTAAGATTCCCAAAATAAAGTCGCCTTATAATCCTCTCAACCTACTGACGTTCCACAAGACAGTCCAGATTCCATGTTCTTGAGAAAATATGGGTTTCACGAGGCTATACCCGTTAGATTGGTCTCAATTTTTAGTATGTTGTTTTTCAGAATGTTCTCTACAATTCATATGAAGGAGTCAAACAGAAATTTCCAGCAAAAAGACACGTTCAGCAACCAACAAGCACCAAAGGTCGACATGCAATCCAATATTTACCCGGTTTCATAGAAAATCGATTTCACCCCTCAAATATCGTCCATTTTACTTCAAATTTGATTATGTTATACTTCAAGACATGCTCTACAACTTTCATGAAGAAACTGAAGTCAGATTCTAACCCTAAGATCACCTACAAACCCTCACAAACTCCTGGCGCATTTTATTCTACTCGGACAGATTGCACCCACAGCAAATTCACTTCAAAAACCTCGATTTCTACCCACCAAACTCACGAATTCAGCCATTAGACATCACCACATCAACACCACAGCAAGTATGAGCAGTTGAGAGACCAATTTCTTGCCTTAATTTCAGCTCGGCGTGCGAAGGAACGGCGACAACTCACGGGCGGCGTCGGCTTCTCCTTCTCTCTCTCCTTCTTCTTCTTTTCCTTTTCGCCTTTCTCTCTCTCTCTCACACTCAGCCGGTCGAAGACCTTCAATAACCGGCCACTTCCTCTTTTATATCCCTAATTAATCATCATTACTTGTAATGATGGTTTTCTTGCATGTAATTGACACTTGGTAAGACTTGAAGACACTTGGACAAAATGAAGTGCCACCTCACTCTCTCTCCTTGCTCATCCGTGGAAGGCTCGGCTGAAGTCCTCTCCATGGGCTTGCTGGCCGGCCCAAATCCATTCCACCCTAGAGCCCACACTCGGCCCAAGCTCCTCAAGTCCAAATTCCTAAAATTTAAATTTCTAATCCTAGCTTATACATGTTTAATTACAAATACAATCCTAGCCGTATAACATTACCACAATATAAATCAAGGGTAATTTAATTTCATAGAACACACAGTTAGGTATAAAAATTCCTCTCAATCCATTTTTCAATCCAGGCTTAGTCACACATGAGCCAACAAAACCATAGTTCATCGAACGCTCGGCCTTTGGCTCAATTGTAACTTATTAATCCACTGACTAAAGTCTATCAGTGCTTCCATCGATCGGCCATAGTCATCGCATCCTCGAGGGTTGTCGAAATTCTTGGATGCCACAAGTGGCTTGCAAACCCCTCTCGAATGATGTCTTTTCGAGCTATCCTAAATGATTGCGCACTCATGGAGATAGAAAGTAAAGGTCACAAGTTCATCTCAATGAATAATCACGAAAGGGAAGAGTTGGTGAAAGAATGATTGGATCGGTTGATGTGCATGATGGATTAGCGCTTACTGTTTCCTGAAGTTGAAGTTTTCTCACTGCCTGCTGTGGGTTCCAACCACAGTCTTTTACTGCTTACCACATCATCATCTTTTAGAAAATGAAGGAAGCCTTTTATCTTTGAAGCTTATTGGAACGAAGATGAAGAATGCCGAGAGGTTATTTCTACAGGATGGAATTCAGTGCAGATTCAAGATTCTGGTCTACTTCCAAAATTAAAAATTGTCTTAGAAGCTTTGAGTAAGTGGAGCTGAGCAAAATTTTCAAAGGGACATACCAAGGTGACCACCTTGCAACAACAACTATAGCATCTAATAAACCAGCATCATTGCAATTATAATAGAGTGGAGGCATCAAAACTGCGAGAGGAAATTAGACGGACTTAGCAACAGGAAGAACAATATTGGGCTATACGCTTCAGGATTCAATGGTTGAAATGGGGCGATAAGAATACAAGATTTTTCCATGCAACTACACTTCAAAGGAGGCAAAGAAATGGAATTAGCATGTTGCAGGACAACCACCAGCAATGGGTACGTGACCCTTAGACACAACAAGATATGACATCCAATTTCTTTTCGAGTTTATATACAACAGAGGGATATAGGGATTACGGACCTATACTTGCTTAATGCCAACAGGTTGTTACCTTAGAAATGAATGACCAGTTAATAACTTTGGTCACTTTTGAGGAGATTCGCAAGGCCACCTTGCAGATGGGAACTACAAAAGCCCCAGGCCTTGATGGTTTAAATGGTTTGTTTTATCAAAATCATTGGGAGACCATTAAAGATGATTTTATTCTTTTAGTGGAAAACTTCTTTATGTCAGGGGTGATGCCTACAACTCTAAATCAGACCATTATTGCTTTGATTCCCAAGACACCTTACCTAGAGAGACTAGAGCAATATTGTCCAATCAGGCTCTCCAACTTCGCATACAAAATTATCTCAAAGGTAATTGCTAACCGTCTGAAACCTTGGTTGCCTTATCTGATTTCTCAGGAATAGTCGGCTTTTGTGAGTGGACGATAGTTCAAGATAATATTTTAATTGTTCAAGAAGTTCTTCATCAATTTAAGACTCGGAAGAGGACATGAAAATTCAACGCAATCCTAAAGACCGACATGCAAAGGGCGTACGACAGAGTAGACTGGGATTTCCTTCACGACTACCTACTCAAACTAGGGTTCCATCCAAGGTGGGTTTAGAGGATAATGCAGTGTATCATAACAACAGCTTTTAGTGTAAGATTTAATGGAGAGCAACTACCTTATTTTTGCCCAACTCGGGGTCTACGACAGGGTGATCCTTTATCTCCATATATTTTTATTTTGTTGGCAAATGTTTTATCAAGTCTTATTAATCAAGCTGTCAGCTTGGGACACATTAAGGGTATTAATTTAAATAAGTGGTGTCCTACCCTGTCCCATCTATCTTTCGCTAATTATGCAATCTTCTTCCTAGATGGTAACATTCAGGAATGCCAGAACTTTGTTAACGTTTTAAATCATTATTGTGTGGTCACGGGATAGGTAGTGAACCATAACAAGTCTAGAATGATTTTTAGTAAACATTGTCCTATTAGACTGCAGGAAAATATGTCACGGGAGTTTAGAACACCTGTGCTGCAAAGGTATGGCAAATATTTGGGAATACCATCTAACTGGGGTCAATCGAAGAGGGAGATGTTCTCTTGGATTTTAGGGAGAGTAAATGCCAAAATAGAGGGATGGAACGAGAAATTAATATCAAAAGGTGGTAAGGAAATTCTTATCAAATTTGTTGTACAGGCACTCCCACATTATGCCATGTCGATCTTTAAGTTACCTCTGTCTATTTGCAAATCTATTGAAACAAGTATTGCTAGATTTTGGTGGAGAAATGATCAGAACAAAGCAGGAATCCATTGGTAGAAATGGGAAGTTCTTAAAGGAAGCAAGGATAACGGCGGCCTAGGCTTCCGTGATCTTATAGCATTCAATAGAGCGTTGCTTGGAAAGCAAGCTTGGAGATTATTACAACAGCCTCAATCTTTATGGAGTTAAATTTTTAAGGGTCAATACTTTCACTCAAAAGACTTTCAATCGGCGGATAGAGGAACTTGGCCATCCTGGGGTTGGTAGAGCATTCTAATGGGCGGAGATGCTATTCTACCACACATTTGCTGGCCAGTTGGTAATGGAAATAAGATCAGAATCCGTGGAGATCGGTGGTTACTAATGGGCATTCTCCATGGACCTAAGACTAGAGATGAACCCACGATGGTGGCTGATTTTATTGATCCAATCCACCATAATTGGAACAGATCGCTACTCCATAGGTTCTTAGATGATCATGTCACAATAGAAGTTCTTACCATCCCAGTAAGACCTCTCTATACCGAAGATCAATTAGTTTGGACAGCCACAAAGGATGGCTGACATACTGTGAAAAGCAATTGCCATACTCTAATGCGGACTACAAGCAATCACAACAGTAATAGAGCATCAACATCTTACCAGAATCCCAAGATATTATGGCGAAGAATATGGGCAATGAAAAGAACACTAAAAATCATAACATTTTTATGGTCAGTTTGTCAAAACACACTAGCATCCAGAGCAAATTTATTCCAATGACACATTATCATGGATCCCTTATACAAACTATGTCAACAAAACACTCCAGAAACCCTAGAGCATCTATTTCTCTCATGCTCTTGGACTAGGGCTATCTGGACTCACCCACAGATCAACATACAGCCTTTGCCTCACACGATTCATCATTTAGATGTATGGTTAACAGCAAGAGTGACAATGCCTAAACACTCACCTGGATTGGAAATCATTGCAAATGTCCTTTGGTAGATCTGGAGGATGCGAAATAACTTCATTTTCCGTAACCAACAACCAGATCCAACCCTTGCCGAGGTAAATCTCACTACAGGAGAAAATGTTTCTTCATAATCAATTCATTCCTGTTGATTATACCCCTTCGCCACAAGGCGAGCCTTATTCCTTTCTATCGAGCCATCAGCTTTACACTTTATTTTGAGAACCCACTTGTTCCTAATAGCTTTGCGTCCTTTTGGAAGGTCAACCAGTTCCCAAACATGGTTTGACTTCATTGACTCCATCTCCTCTTCCATTGCATGTATCCATTTTTCCTTACTAGGGCAATTTAGAGTCTCATTAACATTTATTGGCTCATCTTCATCTCATGGAGCAACCATAAAAGTTTCCCCTTCAATGTCACAGTGTTGACGGGGAATACTTTTGCGACTTATTCGCCATATGGGAGATTGTACACTTCGCACATCATTCCCCATTATGCTCCACTCGGATTAGATAATGACGATATCATTTCATCATGTGGTTGTAATTGAGAGTGAGTTGAATTAAATTCATCACTTCTCATGTTACTCCCACTTGGACGAACTCCATTAAATTCATTATCTGGATCCAAGGTTTCAAATAGGAAGTAATCCTCACCTATTTCACCCTTCTTATAAATGTGACATCTCGTGATTCGAATTCAGTTATACTTCCACTTTCCTGCTCACCTATGAACACATACATTTTCGAGTGTTTAGAGTATCTTATGAAAATACTCTTCTTTCCTTTGAGACCCAATTTCCCAAACTTGCGAGAGGGCTCATGAGTATAGGTAGCACAACCCCATGGTTTAATAAAACTTAAGTCCGGTTTTCTGCCTATCCATAACTCATATGGAGTGGAAGTAACTAGTTTGAAAGGCACTTGGTTAAGTATATAGGCAATAGTTAATAACGCAACACTCCAAAAAGTCATAGGTAAGTTAACATGCGCTATCATAGACCTAACCATTTCTAGTAGGGTTCTATTCCTTCTCTCCGCAACACCATTTTGTTGAGGAGTATATGGAATAGACAACTGTCTTTTTATTCCTTTTTCATTATATAAATTTCTGAACTCATCAGAAAAATATTCTCGACCTCGATCGGATCTCTATACTTCTATTTTCTTGTCTAATTGATTTTCTACCAAGTTCATAAACCTTTTGAAACAACTCAATGCTTCAGATTTATGAGAAATCAAATAAACATATCCAAATTGAGTATAATCATCTATAAATGTGATGAAATAAATAGCCCCATGCCTTCCTCTCACATTCATCAAACCACAGACGTCAAAATGGATTAAATGCAAAGGAAATTTAGCTCTTTTACCTTTTTCAAATGGTTTCCTTGTCGTTTTCTTTACTAGGCAATGCTCACATATGAGCAAATCGAATTTTTCAATGTTGCTCAATAAGCCCTCTTTGGTTAGTCTATTCATATGTTGTTGGCTAATATGACCAAGTCTAGCATGCCACACATTCACATCATTATCATATAAATTAGGGGACGTGAAAAGGGAATAACAAACATTGACATTATCATAGTCAATATTTAATACAATGAAACCATCTAGAAAATAACCACAACCGTAGTAATTTGTATCCAAATACAAATCCACACCACTATTATGGAAGTTCATATTAAAACCATGCTTAACCAACACTAAAACAGACACTAAATTCCGACGAATCTTCGAAACATACAATATATCATGTATGAACAAAGTGCGTCCACCACGCATGTTCAGTTGGCAAGTGCCAATCCCTTTTACTTCTTCTCTGGAGTTATTTCCTACATAGATCCACTTAGTTCTAGTTGGTACTCATTGGAATTCCAGGAAGGATTCTCTATCCTTCACTATATGGTCTGTTGCTCCCGAATCTACAGTCCACAAAGGATTAGATTCAGCTAAGAATACAGAACTTGATACATTAGCGAAGTTCTTAAGAGTACAATGGGTGAGTACCTTCTTTGACTCGCAACAATCGCGAGCGTAGTGACCTTTCTGGTTACAGTTGTAACACTTCACCCTTGAAATACTCTTCACTCAAGGATGTTTTCCTCTCTTATGTTGGTTAGCTCTTGGTTCCTTGCAAGAAGGACTTGATCCCTTGCATTTCCACATATTGAACGAATCAATGTGCTTGCGCTTAAAGCTTGAAGCCCCTTCTGAGTTGGAAACAACATAGCAAATGTCTGTTTCCCACTCAAATGCCTTGAGGCGGTCCTCTATTAGCTCAAGGTGGCGCACATCATTCTCAAGTTCTTTCATAACATGGTCAAGAGCTTTTAGTGCTTTTTGCTTTTCAAGCACATATTGAATTTTCTTATTCAATATTTCACAATTCTCATCATTCAATTTGTCTTCTTTGTTCAAATCAACAATTATGTTCTTAGTTGCTGAAGCCATCGATCTGAACATATCAGACACATATGCACGAATTATTAATGCCTATCGTTTATGCATCCATTTTGCACGGACCCATCATATTAATGAACAATTTCAAGAAAGGTTTCGGAATCAAAATGTCACTATGTTCCAATCATCATCCAAAAAATCCTAACTTAAAACTATTATTAATATAATCTTTTATGCAAAATAAATTATTTGAAGTTACAAAAACTTCTATGAACTACCCACAACAGTTAATAATTAACACTCCTCATGCTGGTACTGTTCATCGGGTCCTCTCTACTAGGCGAAATCTAGCACTATTCTTCGAGAAAACTCTTGTTTTCATTCCTAGAGTTCTAGCGATCAGTTTGTGCTAAAATTTGGAGGATAGGTCCCTTTGGTTTCCCTCTTGATATCCACTGAAGGAATTTCAGTGGGTCGGTCTATAACTCGAGTTCTCCCCAACTCTAGGCTTGCGCGTGATTTTGGTCTAACTGTCTGGTGTTTCGGTTGTTGTGGTCGTTCCAGCGGTTGGTTTGGGCTCATCTTTGGAGGCATAGGTCACCTTGCTTCCCCTTAATCATCCCCACCAAGTTGTTTCCCAACAGATGGTCTAGAAGTTCAGATCTCGCCATTTCAGCTCCCTGGCTTCTATTGTTGCGATTTCGGGATTCTGCTGTTGTTGCTAATTCTTGCTGGGCCGGTTCTATGCTGGTTTTTCTTATCTCCTATCCCACTTTGTGCTGTTGAAGCTATGCTTGGTAAGTTTACTTCCTTCAAATGGCTTTCCTTCGGTTTTGATAGGCCCGCACACTAGCTGTTTGTGAAATGGCCCTTACCATTTCAGTTGCATCTAGAATTCCTCGAGCGGCACGGCAAGATGCTGGAACCTCAAGGGGTCGTTGTGGCATCCTAGAATTTCTTGTCAATCCTTAGAGGTGCTTTAATTCATGTTTTGCATTGAGATTTTGGCCAAGCTTTTGGTGGGTAATTATTTGATAGGAAAATTCTACTTTTGACCATGTGATTGATGGGTTGGAATTTATTAAATTGGGTCACAAAGTTTTGTGAATTATAAATTTCAATTAGGTGTTTATATAATTAGGGTTTAAGGTGGATTATTAGGATGAGGGTGGGCTGGACATTTAAAGACCAAACCAGCCCATAGCCTCACCCCTTTCTCGACTGGCCCACGAAGCCCAAGGAGGAGAAGCTGCCCCACCCAAGGCTGGCCCAACCCATGAGGGGCTGTTGTCACACGAAGGAGGGAGGAGTCCGGTTGCTTGCCTCCCCATTTATCCCATGGTGATGGCCGAGTGTCCCCCATGCAAATGGTAATGATGACTAATGATGGAGGGGAGGAAAATTAGAGGGAGAGTGGCCGGCTTAAGTGAGAGAGAGAGGGAGAGAGAGAGGAGGCTTCGTCCGAGAGAAAGACAGGAGAGAAAGAGAAGGAAGAAAGGAAGAAAGGAAGAAGGGAAGAAGGAAGGAGGAAGGGCCGTGCATCACCGTTCGTTGATTGTCCGCCATGCATCACCGTCCGTCGCCACCGTTGTCTTGCCGTTTTGCTCGCTGTTTGCTCGGTCTAGAGGCAAGTGGGATCCTTGATCTACTCTTGCATGTTGTGCCTAGTGTGTGTGTGATTGAATGGTAAAAATTTCGGAGGTTTGGAATGTGAAAAATTGAAGTTATAAGGTCGATGCTCTAGTCTAGTGTACTGTTCTTGAGAAAACAGCTCGACCTTGGATGTTCTAGTGACTTGCATGTGATGTTCGAGTTGGATTTTAGTTTTGACTTCTAAATTAAAGTTGTTAAGTACTTCTTGGAGTATAACATACTCAAATTTGGGACAAAACAAACAAGTATAAGTGGGTGAAATCATTATTCTTTGGAAAGACTGGATCTGGAGATTTTAGTACCCACCTTTGATGAATGCATGGACTGTAAGGCAATCTTTTTGTTGAAATTTCGCTTTGATTTCTTAACAAAATATGTAAAGGACATCCTGAGGTTTAAGATATAATAAATTTAGAGAAAACAAACAAGAATAGATAGGTGAAATCGTGGTCTTTCAGAGGTAGCTAGATCTGGAAATTTCGGTACTAGGAACAGAAGTTGTAACCGCCTATATTTAATTACCTAGGAGGACTCGGACTTTAATGTCTCCATGAAATATCTACCTTAGGGTCTTAACTATCACGTAGTCAAATTTCATAATTTTTGAAGGTCATTTGGATATTTAATCAGAAATGTATCTAAAACCGTGCAATCTGATGTGTTCGGACTTGGTAAGTTGCAATGCGTGGACTATATCGGTTTGTATGAGATTCTTTCGGAAATGTGTTCTGCATGAAATATCTCTCTTTATGTCTTCCCTACAACATATTCAAATTTCGTAATTTTTGAAGTTCATTTGCCTATTTAACCAAAAATGTTCCGAAAACTGTGCAAGTTGAATTGTTAGAATAGTAGTGCTGTGATGCATGGTCTATACCAAATTGTATGAGGGTCTTTTGGTGTAGTGTTCTTCATGAAATATCTGCCTTTATGTCTTGACTATTACATGTTTGAATTTCATAATTTTTGAAAGTCATTTGGGTATTTAATTAAAACATTTTTTAAAAGTGTGCAAGCTGGATTGTGCGAATTTCAAAAGTTATAATGCATGGACTATTCTGTTTTGTATGAGCCCCATGAATTATATTGTTTTAAGTGATTGAATCTTGCTGCACGTGTGATGATATTTGGCATTACACATAAAAAAATCAAAAGCTGAAATTGACCTTATTGCCATCACATCATGTGCCATGTTGATATTGAGACACAAATTGTGAATATGAATTATGATAAATGAGGATACCGTCGAAGGTGTGAGCTAACAATGCCCTAGGAGTGTCGAGATGCCCGGAGTGGAGTGCCGGATGCCTGGAATGTGGGGATGCCGGATGTCCTCGGGAGTTTCGAGATGCCCGGGATGTGGGGGTGCCGGAAGCCTCAGAGGTGTGTGCTGAGGGGATACCTCGTGATGCCAGTTGGGATACGAGATGCCCGGAATGTGGGGGTGCCGGATGCCCGGAGGTGTGTGCTGGAGGTTCCTCACGATGCTAGGTTGGGTGCGAGCGATAAAACGTGGGATGCAATTGCTTGTCCCGGGAAAGAAAAATGTGGTGACCCAATTGAAAGATAAAAAGTTGAAATTGAATCATGCATGGTATGGTGACATGTATGCATGGCTGTATGATATGATATGTATGAGTGCATGGTGGTATGTGCACATAAGGCATGGATATGCATGAATGCTTGATGATGAGTGCATGATGGTGTATGCACATATGGTATGATGACATATGCATGGTTGCATGGTAAGTTATGCTTGGATGCGTGAATGATATGTACTCTACTATGATGTCATGATTGTTCTGTTTGATGCCTTGAGTAGTTTAATGGATCTTTTACTTGCTGAGTGGTTGTACTCACCCCTCTGGGGACAAACAATTCAGATTAGAAAGATGCCTCTTCCTCCAGTCACGCGGGGTACCTTTTATGGCCTTCCATCTGACGTGGAGGTCGATTGTATGGAGCTTGATTGTGTCACCATCCTTGGTCTGACGTTTATACGGGTTCACGTGCTGGTGATGTATGATGTGGGCCTAGCTGGGGGCTCGGTCATCTAGGAGTTCTCGTCGGTCCACGTCCGTCGAGACGGAGTGATGCAGGGGATGTTGCCGCCGCCACCACCCGACGCACCGGGGTGGGTGTGATAGCCCGCGTGAGGAGTGGGAGCTGACACTTTTTGGAGATAGTCGACACTTGTAGATGGAGGGTTATACATGATTGATATAGGGGGTCGAGATCTCTTTTGAGCTGTGGCCAAGTTTAGCTAAAAGTCTTGGCTCTTCTTTTTGGTTGTACCGACCCGAGAAGTCCATCATGAAAGTATAAATAAAAAGTGGCTCGGCTTTAGCTTTTCTTATGGTGCGTAGTTGGTGTGCATTGCATCATGGTTATTGGAGGGGGAAATGGTGAGACTTGTTTATGCTTCCGCCAATAAGCTGCGCTAGGACTGTTTTCAAAAAAAAAAAAAAAAAAATGTCTATGAACTACGATGCTTCCACTAAGATATGTAATTGGTATTCATTAGGAGGAGCGATAGGTATCTATGGCGACCTTAGTTGTTTAGGGGTGCCACAGTCGTAGCCCCTCCTCTCGGGCACTTGGCAGCCCTTCTCCGGTGCTTCCTAGTCATGAGGCTTCCTTCAAGCCCATTGCTGTGCCAAGAGATATGCAGAAGGGACCCCTGAAACATCCAACTCGCTCTGGCCACTCATGAGGCCGAAGCCATGCTCGATCATCCTCCAAGAGACCCTAGCCTCTTGCTCAACGTCTAGGCGATCTTAAGGTTACCCATGCTCGATCGTGGGCGAGAGTGGCCCGTGTTGCTGATCTTTCCTATGTCCCACCTACCTTTGAGGACAACAAGCCTATTGTCCGTCTCTTGGGGGAGGCCTTGGAGGTTTCGGATCCCTTGTGCAATGAGTACCTCGTTGGTTATTATATAGGGAGAAGGCTGCCCTTCAAGCTCATTGAGGAATCCTTGAAAAATGCTTGGGGCCCCAAACTCGTTGAAGTTTTGGCGGATGACCTAAGATCCTTCTACTTCCATGTCCTGGATCCTACTTTCCAAAGGAAAATTCTTGAAGTGGTCCCCTTACGGTTGCAAGGGTGCCCCTTATTCTAAAGCAATGGAAGCCCCTCATAGAGCTAAAAAAGGAAAAACAAGACTGGATCCCCATTTGGATTAGGTTGAAGAATCTCCCCTTCGACCTTTGGTCGGCACATTCCATTAGTGCTATTGCAAGTGTTTTGGGGAAACCACTATATGTTGATGAGCGAACGGAGCATATGAAGATGATCTCCTTTGCTAAGGTTTGTGTGAAGCTCCATGTGGGCCAGCCAAGGTGCGACTCCATAGACATGGTCTTGGAGGGAGTATTACGCTCGGTAGCTATTGAGTATGAATGGAGGTCAGTGGAGTGTGGCAGGTGTGGATGCTTCGGTCACAATTGTGATGCCCCCTAACCAAAAACCAGAATAGACAGACCATTGTAGCGAGCACAAGCTGGTTCCCCCTTAGCGCTAACTAGGTTTCACGGTTGAATTCTTTAAGCATAACTGGTGGATAGTCAGTCAGTTGGTTATGACGGCGATGAAGGATTTCTTTGTCTCGGGTAGACTCTTAAGGGGGATTAACAACACCATTTTGTTCCTAGTACCTAAAAGCCCGAATGCGACTTCTATGGATGACTACATGCCAATCGCCTATTGTAATACCATTTACAATTACATCAACAAAGTTATGGCCAATCGGATTTCAACAGTTCTTCAGGATGTCATCGGGCCTTACCAAAGCACCTTTGTTAAAGGCCGGTAGATTAGGGACAATATCCTTCTGGCGCAAGAAGTTTTCTTTGGGTTTCACCTCCACCCTTACTCTCCTAAATGCACAGTCAAAGTGGATTTTAGGAAAGCATATGACATTGTCGATTGGGATTTCCTTGAGAATGTCCTCCTTGCATTTGTTTTTCCTAATCATTTGACTCGGCTCATCATGACTTGTGTGAGAACTCTTAAATTTTCCATTTCCTTGAATGGGGAATTACATGGCTTCTTTACTAGTAGGCGTGGGCTCCGCTAGGGAGATCCCTTATCCCCCTATTTGTTTACACTCGTCATGGAGGTTTCTTCCGGTATTCTCACTTCACGCTCTTCCATGTCGGAGTTCAGTTATTTTTGGAGATGTAGAGCAACTATACTCTTATACTTATTCTTTGCGGATGATGTCTTCCTTTTTCTATGAAGCCGACTTGCCTTCGGTGAAGCTCTTTAAGGAAGGCCTCCAAATCTTTTCAGAGTGGTTTGGCCTTTGCTCGAACACAAACAAAAGTGAGATTTACCTTGCAAGAGGATCTTCTTCCTTGAGGAACCAAATTCTCCTTGCCTTTAGATTTCAAGAAGGGAGCCTGCCGGTTCGGTACCTCGAGGTCCCCATCATCACTTCCAGTATCAGCAAGGCAGATTGCTGCGTTCTAGTCAACCGCATCACAGCGAGAGTACAATCATGGACTTATCGATTCCTATCCTTTGTCGGCAGACTGGAATTGATCAGGTCAGTCCTTCATGCCATCCAAACATACTAGGCTAGTGCCTTTATGCTACCTATGTTTGCTTTAGATAAAATTGAACAAATCTTCAGACAATTTCTCTAGAAAGGCTCGGAGATGGGAAGAGGGGGTGCAAAGGTATCCTGGGAGGATATTTGTTGCCCAAAAGAGAAGTGAGGTCTTGCTATATAAAGACTTCACGAGTATAACAAGGCCACCATGTTAAAACATATTTGGCTTTTGTTATTGGACAAGGAATCATTATGGTGCAAATGGGTTCACTTGACCTTCTTAGAAGGGTCAAACTTCTGGGTGGCCAAAAAGCCTACCATTTGTTCATGGGCTTGGAAGAAGATCCTCCAACTCATGACTGAATTTTGAAGTTCCTTCTAGTAGAGGATTGGAGATGGTCGATTGGTGTCTCTTTGGCTCGATAATTGGCACCCCAGGGGTCCCTTGAACTTCTATTTTTCAGATGTAGCCATCTATAACTCTGGCCTCTCTAGGAAGGCGATAGTGGCAGACTTGTTCACTTTTGATGGTGTTGCGGTCAAGATGATCTTGGATACTTGGGACGATCCCCTCCCAATCCTCACCCAGAACTCGAATCGCTTTAGTTGGAAGGGGAACACCTCCCACCTCTTCACGGTGGCTTCGGCTTGGGAGATCATTAGAAGGAAGAAGACTTCGGTCTACCGGCATGCGCTCATTTGGAGCAACGCGATTGTTCCAAGGTACCAGCTAAACCTTTGGCTTATTTCCAAACGTAGACTTCCTACCCAAACTCTATTACAATCTTATGGTAGGATAGATAGTGCCGCGTTTCCCTTTTGCAACGAGGTTCCCAATTCCATAAACCACATATTTTTTGGATGTCGCATCACTGCTAGCATCGCCTTCTTTTGGGCCACGAGATGTAACATTCCCTGGCGGAATAGATCGTGAGCCGAGAATCTCAATTGGGCCATCTTCGTACTTGCCGGCAAAGAATTCTATAAGTGCATTGCCCGCTTCTCTTTTGGTGCTCTATGCTATTTTATTTGGAAGTATAGGAGCCAGTATCCTCTTTAGAGGAGAGACCTTGACCATTCCAGCGGTGAAGAATCAGCTCTTCAAAGTCGTCAAAGACAAGGCCATGTAGATGATACGTTTAGAAATAGGAGGCTGTAGCGTAGCTGGGGCATTGATCAGATTATCTTCTCAACTGGGGACACTTCAAATCCTTTAGGGCCCTAGCCTGTCTGGGGTGCCGGTACGCTTATACCCTGCTTGCGGTTTGCTCCTTGGAGTCTCTTCACTTTTGTCGCTGTTGGTTAAGGTTTGAGGATTGGAGTCTCCCTAGCCCTGTGCAGCCCTCTCCTACCTCTTGTTAGGTTTCCTTTTGCTTGTTGTTTAGGCTGTTCTTCGCTTGTTTGTTCCGCTCTTTGCGGACTTCTTTTGCATTCAGCTTACTTCCGCTCACTCTGACTTGTTGTCTTGTTGAGTGCAAATTTTGTGGCACTGGATCTTGTGTAATTGTTGGTTCAAAGCTCAATACATCATTACATTTCACCAAAAAAAAAAAAAAAAAAAAAAAAACAAAAACAAAAGCAAAAGATAATTGTTGGACAGACCAGATTGCCCATAGTAACGCGTCCCCTCCCTCAATCAAAGCAAAGACCGCCAAAATCATATGATGAACCCCACCATTTATCATTTTTCGTAACAAGTCTCATTAAGAAATTATCTTATGAGGAAAAAGGATATTTAATGACGTGAAAAGAAGAAATTCAATGACAAAGTCCCGCCAAGGCTATGACCCAATAATAAAAGATCACGCGCAGAACACTTGGCACGATCATCTTCTTCATCATATCAATTCACTTTACAAACGCGCCCGCGTCCATTTCATGTTCTCCTCTTTCAGTTCCATTCCTATTCGACCGCACCTCATGGGGCCGCCAAACCATGTCCCTTCCGGTGCCAGCCCTGGGCTACCGCCTTACCACGTAAGGAAGAATTTGCGATCTGTGTTATTGTCGCCGCCACCACTAGAGCATTACAACACAAGCTACGGCAAAAACCGCTGCGGCAAAAACCGCTGCCCCTACCTCCAGCCATCCTAGCAAGAAAGAGGATGCTGCTCAACTCGACTCTGGCATTTAGCAGATGAATCATGACAAAGTACTCAAGCAAACGGCTCAGCCGACACACGGATTCATGAGATCCAAACCGAAAGGTGCATGACCAATTCACCTGATTTCTAAGCGCGAGTCGTGGCCAGCCATTTAGGGTGTGGGTGTAGCCCCACCCTATAAGATGCGATGTGTATCATTTGAAAAATATATCCTCCAAACTTTTAACTGTTTATGATGATAGATGTAGATACAAAAATCTTACCCATGAGTAACTGCAACGTACATTAATTTACGTAATGATGAGTTTAAGAAGCGTCGGTTGATGGAAAGATCTTGAATGACTCCTTAAATAGTGGGTCTCCCATTCTTTACCATGCATGTCATGTCTCAAGCCAAGAACGGCTCCCAAATATGGTCCCATCGGCAAGAATCCTTCTCGTGCTAGTGGCCATTATGGCTCTCCATCAAGTTAACGATGCTAGCATAATTGATTTCTTCAAAACTCATGCACGAATCACCAACAGATTTCCAGGAGGAGTGACACTCAGAGTCCATTGCAAATCTAAGGATGACGATCTAGGGTTCCACGACATCGCTCCCAATGAGTCTTGGGGCTTTAAATTCTTCCCGAAACTTTTCACTACACTCTTCTATTGCGGCGTGCAGTGGCCGGGTCATTTCCACTACTTTAATGTATACGATGACAAAGCGAGCATTACAGGTGAATGGCTAATAAGACTAGAGGGTCCATGTGCGCCCTTCTCTCAATTTGCGGTGCCTTGGGGGTGATTGGAGGAAGTGGAACTCCTGATGACCAACGGCATCAATGTAAAAATCTCTACGATTGCTACATAGCCCCATAACCCGGTGACATTTTATAAAACGTTTAATATTTGGGTGGAGTCCCTCCCTTAGTAACAAAGGTGGGCGTTCTGTATTTACCACAAGCGCTCCTGCATATGGCAAAAAAATAAAAAAAAGGTTCTTCTACGTAATCAATTTAGTTTTAAGAGTCTTGTCTATGTCTAAGACTTCTTTGTTCTCCACAAGGATTAGACTACATACATAGATTTAGGTACATCATAGAAATCCTTTACCTTAAACGATTGCGAACTCTCTATGTGAATCTCATCTCTCCGAAGTTGACAAGGAACTGTGAGGGACAAGGGTTGCCTTTCTTCGTTGCCGCCCCTCTTTTGGCATTTTCAGCATGTCCCTTGAACTCGTTAAGGTCCACTACGTAGACAGGTATCTGGAGAAGATTTGATTAGGACAGACAACTTGTGGCAAACAGTTCTCGTCTTCACATTGTTCCTAGAAAAATGCCACAATTAGTCGGAGATGACTCTCTCTCTTAAAAAAAAAAAAAAAAAAAGAAAAAAAAAAAAGGAAAGGCCTTTTAATGTTGGCATCCCTACGATTGCATGGTGCGTCGAGCAACAATGCGTATGTATGCAATGCAAAATGCTATGATAGACAAGCTGTGACTTGAAGTGCACGAAAAAGGCCTTCCAAGTCGATGATTCAATTCATGTAAAGTACTTAACAACATCAGCATTTTACCAAATTTAAATATTCCAGACCACCCACTTCTGTTGAGATCTGTGCACCCCAGGGAGCACCTTCTTTACAACTTCAAGCTTGCCATACATCGAAGCAAATTTCCTAAGGGGATCTCATGCAATGGGTAACATCTTCCACAGAACCAAATCGATGACCTCAAATTGTCTCGGGCGGACTTTTTGGTTGAACGACCTTACTATTCGATTCTGGTAACATTAATCGTTGAACAAAACTTTCAGCATCTTTTCTTCGATCAAGTTATCTATTCAACCCTCTGCTAGATTCACTTTACTTCTGTTAACTTTGTCTTTGATACTGTTCTTAATGATGATACTTCTAGCTTTCTCGGGTCTTGGCTCAACCCAACTTTTTTTTTTTTTTTTTTTTCCTTTTTTTATACACGTCAGCCACGTCAGCCATTGGTGGGGAAGTTTTTTTTGGGGATTTTCATCCCCTCGGATCACACAATTACAATTCTTCACGTCAACACCAGCCATCCCACGTTAGACAACCAGCGTTCATGTTAGCAAATTCCGATCAAATTTAGCCGGATGGACTCAATTTGCAAAATGTGAAAATGTTTAGGATTTAATTAAGCATATCTTAGATTCTGAAGCTAGGCTTTAAAGCTGTCCTACACCACCGGCAACAAAAACTTGTGTAAATGGAAAACTACCTACTCTTGAACTTCGTGGTCGGTCCATAAGAATAGGTTGATCGTGAGCCGTCATTCTGAGTACGCTGCCACCTCGAGCCAACCCTCAACACCCCCCTACTCCTTCAAAATATAAACCTGCATGCAAATCCCAAAAATGACTAAATGACTAGTAGTAGGATAGCCTCCATAACCATAAAGACTAAGTTCAAATGGAAGTCTTGTATGCCATCAATGATTCATTGGGAAGCTACTCGTGCCCATCTCGGTAGGTAGTCACCGTCTTCGACAGCATCCATTTTACGTTTACGTTAGCTGCCTGCCTCACTGCGCTGTTCATTTGTGGCCGATAAGGCAATGAATTTGAACGGGGATTTTGAATTTCGCAAGCACCCTGTCAACAATCAAGTTAGGTGTCAAAGTCTCAAGTATTTATTCTCTCAGAAGGAGTTAAATATGAGACAGTGTCACGAAAAAGGTCGCCGACATGTTGAGTCGAAAGTCTTTAGTTACACATATGTTGGTAAAAAAGTGGAATTTACTCAAGAGAGCTCGAGATTTTGTATTCAAATTTGAGATAGGCCACCGTTTGCATCTTATGGCCACCCTCATAATTGAGCCAGATTTTTAGATTAGAATCAAGGCACTTCAGCCGACAGATCCGGATGTTCAGAAGATTCTACAAGAAGATACCGATGAAAGGAATAATGACTTTCAGATTTCTAAAGATGGAACGCTAAGGTTCAGAGGACTATTGTGTGTACCTGACGATGCAGAGCTTAGAGAGGAGATCTTATCGGAAGCTCATCGTAATAGTTACAGCATTCATCTTGGCAATACTAAGATGTATCAGAATCTGCGTCAACACTATTGGTGGTTTGGTATGAAGGCAGACATCACTAAGCATGTCGCCAAGTGTTTGACGTGTCAGCAAGTGAAGGCACATCATTGCAAGCTGGAAGGACTTCTGCAACCTCTCAAGATCCTAGAGTGGAAATGGGAGCACATCACGATGGACTTTGTGATAGGTTTACCGAGGAGTCAGAAGGGTAATGATTCTATTTGGGTGGTGGTCGACAGACTGATGAAGTCAAGTTACTTCATCGCAGTTCGAAATGATCTTGACTTGGATATGCATGCAGCATTGTATGTGCGCCAGATAGTTTGACTGCAAGGAGTGCCGATGAAAATAACTTCAGAATGAGACTCGAGATTCATAGTTGCTTTTTGGAAGAGTTTGCAGGCTGCCTTAGAGATGAAGCTACAATACAGTACGACATATCATCCTCAGATGGATGGCCAGTCTGAGAGGACGATTCAAACCCTCGAAGACATGTTGCAAGCTTGCGTGTTGGATTTCAAGGGAAGTTGAGAGGAACAACTTCACATTGTTGAGTTTGCCTACAACAACAGCTACCAACAAAGCATTCAGATGGCTCCTTTCGAAGCATTGTATGGCAGAGCATGTAAAATGCCAGTGTGTTGGGATGAAGTCGGGGAAAGAACGATCACAGGCCTAGAGTTGGTTCAGCTGTGACATCCCAGATTTTCAACCCTGTTTTCTACTGAATAAATCGGGCTTTTCATTGACTTGTCTATAGGGCTATTCTTAGAGCTAATCACTCTCTTAAGATAACTAGACTATCTGGGGAAACCATTAAGGATTTTAAGGCAAATAGACTTGAGAATTCGACCAGGAATCGGCTATTCAATCGTGTTCATCTACTGAGATCATTACGGCACAGACGTAAATTGATTACAGATTAGAGATAGGTCAGTTCGATAGAGATGTGTGGTTAATCGTGGGTGACACCACTAAATTGGAAAATTCTCGTCGACTGGTACTAGACTGTACTCTCTATCGTTTTTGTATCCTGTGTTCGTATTTGAATTCTCGAGATTTCTACGACAATCGAGAGTCGCCAATGTGTCAAGTGGATTCATTGTGGCTTGAAGAAAATCGACCACGAGTCATTTGTACTAAAAAGTTCTGAAAACTACTCGATAGTCTCGGTCACGCTAAAAACGAGCCGAATGGAAATTAACCGCCAAGTTAAGTCCGATTTTAGAAATTGAAGATTCTGTTATGTCACAATAAATTCTAGGAACGTCAACTCAGTCTCAGAAAATTTTTCAGAGATTCCGAGATTTTTACGGAAAATCGTTTCAGAAGTCGCGGAAATTAACGGAAATTCGGATTCGCATTAGGGGATTGCAGAATTGGTATGGGCAATTTCTTCGACAAAGTTGGACATTAAATGGGGAATTTTGGTGATGAATTGAAGCCCAAATCAATGAAATTCGGATGCTAAATTAGGAGCTGGAATTTTAGCTTCAACTTGGACAATTTGTGGAAAATTACTTGTTGGAAAGTAAATGGGAGACACAAAGGATATTTATGAGGACTTGAGAGGGGACAGACAATTAATTGGAAGGATAACATTTGCTAACTTTTTCTCCCTAATCCTTGGCTTCCTTCACACGTTCCCTTCTCCTCTTCTCTTCGAGCATCCCTTGTTCCTCGACTCCACTTGCTTCTGTTCTCACTTTCCTCTATATCTTCATCCACCAGAACACCCTCCTTGCTGCCATTTGTCCAACATCCAGCCTCCATGGATCAAAGTTCTTCAAGCAAAATTGTGGCGTTGACTCCTTGAAGCCCACAAACCACTGAAGAAATCCACCAAAGACTCAGCCGCACATCCTCCACGTTCCCTCACCGCCCCATACATCTGAGAACTCTCTCCTTCGAAGCCTCCACCGCTTCTTTCATTCGGTCATTGCTTCCTCTAGTCAATAGCAACACACCGAACGTCCATCGTCTCTCCAATCTCCACGTAGCAAGTCCACAGAAGCCCTACGTTGACGCCAATTTCTTCAGCTCGTGTCTTCTCCTAACAACATCACCGATCCACGCGCCTTCACCTTCAGCTGCATGAAGCCATCAATCGAAGTTGCCTGCGGTGTCTCTCTCCTTCGGGTTGTTAATTCTAGTGAAGCCGAAGCAGCTCAGTAGTTTCTTCTTTGGTCGGGCCCAGCAACCCAGCTTCCATTCCAACAAGTCCATTGAAGCCCTTGCATTTTCTTCGGCCCGAGAATTCAGTCAAAGTCAGCTTAGTCTTGAGGCTCGCGAAGCAGTCCAAGCCAATCTTTAGGCAAGCCCAGCTCGCATTTGTTCAGCCCAACTTTAGTTTTGGATCAGGCCCATTTGAAGCCCAAATTTCAGCCCATCTCCAAGTTCATCCATAGGTTCAGCAAGCCCAGTTTCAAGCCCAAGTGTAGCACCCCTGAACCAACTGAGGCTGCCACAGTTACCTATCTAACTTCGCTTTACATATTGAGCTGTAAAGTCTTGGGGTTTTTTTTTTTTTTTTTTTTGATCGGTCCCTGCGCAATTTATATGGCGGAAGCATATCTAACATCTCCCTTTCCTATAATCAACAGATAGTGCACACCAACTAAACACTTTGTATAAGTTAAAACTGTACACTCTAATTTACATAACTTGATGGACACCTTTAATCGGTACATCAAAATGCCGTAGTCATCTATACTCGGCTATATTTCAAAAGATGACCGATATCTCTTCCAGCAGTCGTATACTTAAAGTCCATCGACCCGTGTTAGCGTCCAAAGGTTCCCTTCTTTGCTATCCTCCTCCTTGCAGTCATATCCAGCCACTCGATCTATCTACTGGTGGCCGTGTCGGTAGAGGTATCTTGTCTAGTCTGAAATGTTAGTCCCCAAAAGGGGTGAGTACAACCACTCAGCAGAGATAAAATTTCTAGACTACCCATACCTTGCCATCAAGCACGTCACAACAACATGTAAGCATCATAAACAAGCATTTCAATCATCAAATTGCAGTCATATCATACTTTCACCAACCAGCATCTTAACTATGTATACACATCTCATCATGCAAGCCTTTCATAATTTCACAAGACAATCAGAAAACTTTAGAATATCAAAATCATGATCGCAGGTGAACAATTCAACCACATGCCTTGACATTAACCTCAAAGCTTACATCCATCAAACATGTGTGCTCATAATGCAAGCATTTCTCATGTTCACCTGGTTCATCACTCATACACTTGCACATGAACATCTTTTATACATATGAACATGTCACATCACTCAGCAAATACATATGCCAATATTTCACCTCTTGTGCATGACTTACATGATCAGCTCAATTCATGCTCATGCATATCAACAACGTCATGTGCGCCTTTCAAAGTTTCGCAATACTCATGCATATGACCAACTTTATGTGTACCTTTCACAGTTTCATAATGCTCATGCATTCACATCAAATTCTTGCAATTTCAAATGCAAATCCCGGTAAGAACCAACCGGCTTCCGGCCCCCACACTCCGGGCATCTCACACCCAAAGCGGCATCGTGAGGCATCACGGCACACACACTCCGTGCTTCCGGCATTTACACTCCCCGGCCGAGCATCTCGCATCCCACCTAGCATCACGAGGAATCCCCGGCACACACCATCCGGGCTTCCGGAATTATGTACCGACATACCACCAGGCATCTCCCCCTGGAATTACGTACCGTATACCACCGGGCATCTCGAAACTCCCGAGGACATCCAGAATTATGCCATTAGGCCACTGGGCATCCGGCATTTTCACTCCCTGGCCGGGCATCCCGACACTCCCGAGGTAAAACAATGCATGTCATGCAACAAGTCTCTTTTTCCATGCATGATTCACAAACATGTCCATGGAACTCAAGCATGACAGCAATGCATACATTTATCACATTCACATGCCAAAGGTCTACATGCTCAGCTCATTGTTCAATCACAAACACAGCATGTACAGCATATGAATCAAGTGAATTTAACAATAGATATCCATTCATCAATTGCACATGACAAGTATCCATGCGCCTCAAGAAATTATTTCTTAAATTCCAGCATGCTCATGGTGAATTTGTATGCATGCTCATCCAACACAGCCCATATTACAATCAGCATAGGATATTTATGAGAAATTCCCATAATTCCAGCATATAATCCAATTAAGAAACTCTTAATACCTCATGTAAATCACTATTAGACATAATAGCCTAAGTCCATACATAAAACAGCAAATGAAGTGGTCATTTATACTTAGGAAAATATTATTTGAGTATATAATGATGCTACATTCAGTTTCGGCCATACTCAGCACATGTCCAGGAAATTCCAGATTTCCCCACTTTAAGATATCACGAAATCGAGGCACTAAATTGCCCTGAAAATTTCTCAGAAATTCATATGTCATAACCAAAAGATAAAGAAACATTTCATCAGAAGATATCATCTTCAAATTGGGTCCACAAGACATGGTTTAAAAATCGACAATCTTCAACGCATGTTCAGACACCCACAGTTTACACGGCTAACAAGATAATTCGAAATCACCCACTTAAATTCACTCTTTTTATCTCATTTTTTGATATGTTGTAGATAGGTTCATTTCCTACAACTTCTCTTTGAAGGTCGACATCAAATTCATCAGTGAAAACATGGTTTAACTACCCACAAGCTACTGACTCTTTCTCGGATAAAATTCCAGCATACAAGCAAATAAAGGAAATTCGAAATCATAAGCTACACATACTGGAATAATCTCAAATTTTACCACAAGATGCATCATGAAGTCCCTAACAATTCATTAGAAGAAATTGAATTGAAATACCCCACAGAACCACACGAACAACTAGCATCAAGTCAACAGGGTTCACTGGAACTCTATCCAGCAACTTCCAGATTGTAACGACAGAAAGATTTAGGAATTTCACCTAGCTACCCTAGACGAAATAAGCTCAAATTTTAGTATGTGATTATCCAGAATGTCTCCAACATTTCATCAGAAGAGGTCGACCTGAAATTCTCCCTGTAAATATACGAACAACTAACAGCAATTCAAACAGATCTACTGGCACGCCCGAGAACGCTCCGTCTCCGAAGGACTCGATTTTCACCCCTCATATCACCTTCAAAAATTCCCATTTTCGACTATGTTGCAGCTCAGGAAGTGTACAACAACTTCCATGAAGAACTCGAGACTCAATTCTCCCTCTAAAAGCCTTTTCCGATGCATGCAAATAAACCGTGCAACCTGGTTCTTGAAGATCCGAATGTACCCGGTTTTGCTCTCCCTCAGAATTTCATCAATCCAACCGGTAAACTCACGATTTCTACCTCTAAATCACAACACAAGAGCATGAGAAGACTAGAAAAATTATCTTGCCTTTTGATTTGCAGAAATCGGTGAAGAAATGGCAAAGATTTCCCCCCTGGTGAGCTGAATTTCCTCTCGGCAGCAACTCCGTTCCTTCTCCTCCTTGCACGCACGATTTCTTCTCTCTCTCTTCTTCTCTTCTTAGTCACCAAAGCTACACGCCTAGGCCTTCAATTTGAGGACACATGGCGCCACATCATCACACACTCACACCTCACCTCACGGCCACTTCTCTCTCCATGCAAGAAGACACTTGTCCATGACCTTGCCACTTCATTTCTCCCCCCTCTTGCTCGTATACACCATGGAGCCATGGCCGAAGCTCCCTCCTTTTGGGCTTTGGTTGGTCCATTTAATTCCTTCCTTTGGACCCACTTAAGTTTAATTTAATTTAATCTTGGTCCACCAAAGAAATTCACTTGGCCGAAAATTACATATGTGACCATAAATGTATTAAATTCCAATCACTAGTAAAATCACACCTCATAGCCATCATGTCCACTAAAATGATTTAATCGTAACTCATTAGAACAATGTCTAGAGTTTCACAATTTAATTAGCCACATTCCCAAGAATTTCATCTAATTAAAATTGCTCTGTCAAATAGCCAAAAAGTTGAATTTCCACCATTTGATCTTCCATGGTCCTCATATCTTCACTGATTTTCCAAAATTTGAGGATGCCACACCAAGCCCGCGAAGCAAGTCGGCCTAAGTTCGGCCCAAGCCATCTTTTTCTGTGCCTTGTAGGCCCGGCTCGAGTATCCATCAACGTCGCCGAAAATTCAGATTTCGGCCGTCGTCGTGTCGCCATTGCGCTGTCGTGCGGTAATCCAGTCTCCGCTTTTAATCAAGTGAGTTTTGCTCACTAATGCCTTCTTAGTTTGCTAATGATGCTTAAGGGTTGATTAGATTTAATTAAGTGCAATTATGTGGTTAGATTAAAGTAGATTAGTGATTATTAGATAATTGTGATACATGTTAGGCAATTGGATTGGGCATTTAGCTAGTAGATATGTACTGGTATTTATTGAATGTATCTCGGGATTTTTCTCGACCCTTATTGGGCTTCAGTTAGTCATTACGGGCCTAAATTAGATTTTTAGTGTTTATTTATTAATTTTTGAAATTAATTAATTAATTAATTAATTTTCGAAAATTAGGCAGTGATAGTCGATGATTGGAATTTTATGCTGATTGACGTGGAGCAGTTCGTTTATTTAATTGAGCTTTGTTTTGTGCTGAATTGAATTATTAGTGAAATTGGGAATTATTCTTTAATGGAATAATCTTTGGTTATTAATTGGAAAATAACCGGGTGTCGATTGACAGCACCAAAAGTATTTTGGTGGACTACAGATAATGTTGGGATTTGTGGAAAGGAAATTATAATATTTTGGTTAAGGCCGACCATGTACCCTCGAACGGGTATTTTTATCAGAAATGATAAAAAAAAATGGTGATTTGATTAAATGATAATTTTCAGCATACTATGAAAGTATGGCTGGTAGCTTCTGGTGAGCAAATATAATTTTTAGCATATTATGAAAGTATGGCTGGCAGCTTCTAGTGAGCTATAGTATACTATATTGATAATTGCGGCAGCTTCTAGTGAGCTATAATATACTATATTGATAATTGTGGTAGCTTCTAGTGAGCATATATAATATACTATATTTGGAATTGAGGCAGCTTCTAGCGAGGATAAATATATAGTATATTATCTCAATAATTAAGGCATCTTCTAGTGAGCTATACTACCTATTATCGGTTTATAATAAGTCGTCCTGGGTATGATCAGGCTTATAGGTAGTATTGATTGAAACGACCGGGGAATGGTCATCGTTGACATGTAATCGACTAGGTGGATTGATCATTACTTTGATCTGATGTCGTGAATTGATTGATTGAATTGAAATGACTGATGAATGGTCCGATTGACATGAAATCGACTAGGTCGATTGATCGAGATATCGATCTGTGATTGCTGGGGTGTCTATTGAACTGTGCTAATATGCAGGTGGAATCTGAGGCCAAGGTAAGTCCTCTGACCCGTGTGTGCATAGGCAGCTCGGATAGCGTATTGGTTTACTAATCGGGTCATAGAGGGTAGAACTTGCTGAGACATAGGCTCATCCTGGTTGTGGGACAATATTTCAGGTCCCTAGGTGCAGTAGACTTGAATTTTGAAGCTCTCGGAAGTATTGTGCAGTCTACTGAAGGCTCCAGTTAGAGTGTGGAGGATGATGCAGAGAAAGACGAGGACCCGTAGTTTGTGGAACCCCTACCCCTGCTTGTAAAACTTATTCCTGGACATGTTTAAGTTGAGTATAACTTGGTAGCCTGCCTTATATATATGTGCACTGGTTTGCAATGTATATAAGTGTGGTTGTTTTTGAAAGTTCGGTATTTAGTCCTACTTTCATATCCTATTGTTTTATTGTATGGGGATTATTTTATATGCTTCCGCATGCGTATTAAAAGGAAAAGGGCGGCGATACATAGTCCTGGGATATCGCATTTGAAAGTGCTTCTATGTGCACCTAGAGGGGAGTGAATAGGTGCGAAAATAAATTTTGCAAAATATAATGTAGAACTTTTACTTTTAACCTTAGTCTGGTTAATAGTAGACTTTGAAGAGGAAATTGGGCTCTAACAATTAAATAGAGTTACGAACAAAGTAAAAAGTTCAGGAAAGAGAATAAGAACATAAGGTTTATAGTGGTTCGGCTTAATCTAAGCTTACGTCCACTCTCTCGCACTGACAGTCCACTGGTTGGACTCCATTATGAATCAAAAGAGTCGTTACAGTATCACTTCCTTGATTCCACAGTGTAGAGACTCTGCTACACTTCCTCAAGGCTTCACAAATGTGTAAACGCTCTTTTGAATACAAACTTACACTCAACAATTGAATTAGCAAAGAACAAGGGGCTTCAGACTTTGGAATTTCTCTATTGCGCACACACTTGAATAACTAAAGCATCTTCCTCATATATTCCTCCATGCCATCATAACCGTTGGCACCTTCCAAAGGAGTTCTTCCAATCTACCCATTGGACATAATCAATTAGGGAGATCTCAAGTTACTTCAGGAATATGACGTAGTCTACCAATCCTGCTCGCCCATACAATCAGGATATAGGTTTCCATAAGTAGAACCTTCCAAGTATATTTCGCCAATCAACGGATCCAAATTATTCGAATTAAAAATAGTACTTAAGCAGACATGGATATCTCATAAAAGATAAATGGATTAGGATAAGATAGTATTGAATTTGCATCCACGAGAAATGAGTTAGTCCTGTAAAAACAACTATCTTTTCCATGAATACCAACCACGCTTAAGATACTGCAAGCATTAAACGATCAAACAATCCAAACCAAAAACATTAGTCCAAACCACATAGTCCAAATCAAACCAATCACAGCCAAACAAAAAATAAAGTCAAAAGTCAAACAAGAGTCAAATCTGCACCAACTTCTCCCCCTTTTTGTCAACATTAAAAAGGTAGAGACGAAAAGAGAATTGGATAAAGTTAAGATTGTTTGAGATTGCGAACAAGTTGGAGATCTCCCATCGACTTGACTATCTCTTCCAGCTTTCTCAAATCCTCCTTCAGTTGCATTATGTCCTCACCCTTGGCAGTTGCTTGAACTTGAAGATTAAGGGCCTGAACTTGACTGTGCAAAGAAATTGAAGAGGCTTGACTGGCATTATGCAAATTCTGAACTTCGCATCCCAAAGCATAAATCTGGCCTCACATCTCTATAAGAACATCAAGCAATCTTCGAAAGTCTGCTGAGTTGTTAGTTTGAGTGCTTGCTTCAGCATGATCAGTTTGTGGAGTATTGGCAGATGATGGCATTTTAGCATGAGCACCTAGACTCGGAGATGAAACCTCATGACCTTCCTCAGGAAATTGAGAGGCATATACATCTTCTGGATTGGCAGGAGAACGACTAACATCATCACTGGTAAAAGCAAGTGAAGAAGTACCTCTTTTCTCAACAGCTCCGCATGTCTCAATGCTTTCAGGTGGAGAGAAGTACTCTTCATGCTCCGTCTCTTCTTCAGTGACATCATGACCTTCTTCTCCTCTTCCCTCTTCGTCTGCAGTTCTTTCTTCCTCTGCTTCTTTCCTCATTGATTCCCTCTCTTCACTCCTCTGCTCTGTCTCTTCTCTATCTTGATCTTCTCTTTCCTCTGTCTCTGGAACAAAACTCTATAAGTTTCTTAAGGCAAGAGTGGAAATGGTGACATCTTCCTCATCTTCTTCATCCTGCAAGATGAGTGCTCTTCTTTTCTTGGATGGAGCTCTCATGGGCTCCTTCCCTTTCCGTTTCGCAGCCACAAAGTCTTGATGAGTCTTGACAGGGGTCTTCTCCTTAAAGCGCTCTAAATCCTTGTTTAGCTCCTTTAGACGCATTTTTGAGACCATCTTCAGTCCCATTATCATTTGATCACAAGTTCAAACACACAGAATTTTGGGGGGCTAAATATTAAAATGTCTGAATAGCTTTGTAACAAGTGCTGAATAAGGAAGTTGGCCCTTGTCCTTCACCATTGATCTAGACATGTGAAACATGATAGTGTGTGCTAGAGAGAACTTTTTGCTAGCATTGATAGCATACATCAGCTTTGCTTCTGAATTGGAGACATCAGTCTTTGATGTCGATTTGGGTCTAAGACAGTTAATCACAATATTGTGAAGTAAGACATTTGAGGCATTCATCCTCAAGTACGAAATCCGACCTTCTGCCATTCCATCTCGAACAAGCTCCATAGTCACACAACCAATAGACACACTAATTGATTGGAATACCCCTCTTTCTACTCCAATCACATAAGCCAGAGTGTCCATATCAACTACATAGTCCTAGTCTCTAACACTGAAAGAAAATCGATTCGCATCCAAAAAGCTTAGATTGGAATAGAAGTACGCAGTAAGTTCTAGATGAGCCACTGTTGTTTCAGAGCAAAATCGTTCAAGTTGAAGTAAAGTGAATTTCTCTCGCAGCTTCACGTTCAGAGAGTCTAGAAAATCAAAGTCCACACTCCTTGGGTTCATCACCCCTCGCTTCAGCAACTTAGAGTAAAGTCGCTTATGTTCCTTAGAACGAAACAAATCTGTCCTTTTTCCTCGAATATTTGCATCTACACCCATTCTAGGCTTAAAATGAGTGAAAAACTTTTCATCATCATTTCTATCAGTTTGACTAAATCCTCCAACACGTGGATCACTTGGGATATTCGCAAAAGCTCGTTTTGCCGAGCCCGTAGGAGCAATTCCCAAACGTTCCATCGTCCGTACAAAATGGGTTTCATTTCGGTAACCCTTTTCTTTCAAAAATTCATCAATAAAGTTCAATGGAGAACCTCCATTCTTCAAGGTAGAGTAAAGTTTGAAGGTAAAAGCAGGCTTTTGAGTTCTTACAGGTTCAACATCTTCAATAATTTCTTCCTCCGCTTGCGGTTGTTGAACATCCTATGGTCTAGCCTGAGGAGAATGACGCGGTTGAGAATGTTGTGGACTCTGTTGCTGCCCTGGAAACTCTTCTTCCTCGGTTAGATCAAAGTGCGTAAGACCCTCACACATATGCTGTGGTCCCATGTTTGCAATCCTCGAGGACTTTCTTTGAGAAGCCATTGTCACAGTCTTCGAGAGATTTCAAACTCGATTTGCGAGAAAGATGAAAACTTTGAGGATTAAACTAGAGAGTAAAAGTAAGAGAGTGAAGTTCTTTGCTTTTAGGGTTCGTGAAGAAGACGATTAGTATATAAGGCAATCGAAACGGGGTATACGGATCGTCGTAAAAGGAAAAATAGAAAATGCCTTTTCAAAAAATAACTGCCTTAAATAGATAACTGTCATTTTAAAAAGATAACTTCTTTTTCGAAAATGAATGATTGCTATAATTACGAAAACTTGGGAAGATAACATCAATCAGTTGCAGATTAATAGACGAACGTACCTTTTCGAGTTTTTATTCGAAAGATAAATTTCTAAAGCATAACTTACAGTCGTGATTTTTTATCTTCTGAGTCTGAGCATCTTTAGACTTTTATCCCTGAGTTTGAACTTCTTCAGACTTTAAGATTTTAAGTCTGGATCGAATAGACTCAAATTGTCTTTTCTCCAGTGGCTTAGTAAAAATGTTCGCCAGCTGATTCTTTGAGTCAATGAATTGAATCAGTACCTCTCCATTTTGAGCATGGTCTCTAGTAAAATTATGTTGAATCTCTATATGCTTTGCTCTTGAATGAAGAATTGGATTCTTGGTGAGATTAATTGCGCTGATGTTGTCACATTTGATCTCAGTGCATCAGTCTTCAATTCCAAAGTCTCTTAGCTGTTGTTTTATCCACAAGATTTGAGAACAACAACTTCCAAGAGCCACATACTCTGCTTCTGCTGTAGAAAGAGCTACAATACTTTGCTTCCTTGAAAACCAAGATATTGTCCTGTTACCAAGCAATTGACATGTGCTCGAGGTGCTCTTTCTATCAACTCTGCATCCTGCTAGGTCTGCGTCTGAATATCCAAGGAGAGTAAAGTCTCATTCTTTAAGATACCAGAGACCCAAATTAGAGGTTGTTGCAACGTATTTGATGATGCATTTCGCAGCACTTAGATGAGATTATTTGGGATCTGATTGAAATCTAGCGCAAATGTAAACACTAAACAAAATGTCAGGTCTAGAGGCAATAAGATAAAGAAGTGAACCAATGATACTCCTGTATAGCTTCTGGTCAACTTTCTTTCCTCCTCCATCTTTGTCCAACTTCAAAGAACTTGACATTGGTATATCAGTCTTTTTGCAGTTCTTCAAACCGAATTTTTTAACAAATTCTTTAGATATTTTTCTTGGTGAATGAAAGTCCATTCATTCAATTGTTTTACTTGTAGTCCGAGAAAGAATGATAGTTCACCCATCATGCTCTTCTCGAATTCATCCTACATAGACTTAGAGAAATTTTTTGCACAGACTTTCATTGGGTGATCCAAAAATAATATCATCAACATAGATTTGAACAAGTAAAAAGTTTTTACTTTTTTTTTTTAATACCCAAGAAACAGACAAGGGCTAAAAAGTTTTTACTTTCTCTTTTGATAAACAAAGTAGTGTCTACTTTATCTTTAACAAAGCCATTATGGATTAAAAACTTACTTAACCTGTCGTACCAAGCTCAAGGTGCTTGCTTTAGACCATATAGCGCCTTTTTCAGTCTGAATACAAAGTCTGGCTTTTTTGGGTCTTCAAAACTAGGAGGTTGTTCCACATAGACTTCCTCTGGGATAAATCCATTTTAGAATGCACTTTTGACATCCATTTGAAATAACCTAAAAAAGCAAAAGCAAGTAATAATTTAATTGCTTCTAACCTTGCTACTGGTGCGTAAGTCTCATGATAGTCTATCCCTTCTTGCGTATATCCTTTGGCCACAAGTCTTGCTTTTTTCCTTATAACCTTTCCTTTTTCGTCCATCTTGTTCCTGAAAACCTATTTAACTCCAATAACAGATTGACCTTTTGGTTTAGGAGTCAATTCCCAGACAACGTTAATACTGAATTGCCTGAGTTCTTCTTGCATAGCTTCAATCCAGCTTTCATCAAATAAAGCTTCTTCTATGCTCTTAGGTTCTATTTCAAAAATAAGAGCCATAGCACTAGACTCTTCATGCCTTTTGGATCTTGTACGAATCCCTTCATCAATATCGCCAATAATGAGTTCTTTGGGATGACAAGACTTGTGCTTCAAGTTGCTGGTTGGTTTGACAAACTGCTGCTCTTTTTCTTCATTTGATTCTTCAACGATCATTCGTTGTTGATCTTCTGAAGTCTGAGCTGCTTCTGGGGATTTAGACTTTGTACAGTCTAGAGCAGGTTCAGATTCTTCAGGTTGAGTTTGGATCGATTGATTTTGTATAAGGTCTTGAAATTTGACATTCATTGATTCCTCCACAGATTGGGTCTTTTTGTTGTATACTCTGTAGGCTTTGCTAGTGGTTGAATATCCAAGGAAGATTCCTTCATCTAATTTTTCTTCAAACTTACTAGTTCGATCATTTGCATTTTTCAATTTAAAACATTTGCAACCAAACACATGAAAATAGGAAACAATTGGCTTATTTCATTTGAACAACTCATACGGAGTTTTCTCCAAAATAGGCCTTAAGAAGACTCTATTAATAATATAACATGCTATAAAACTACTTTAACCCAAAAACGAGAAGAGATGTTGCTTTCAATTAAAAGTGTTCTAACCATTTCTTGCAACGATCTATTATTCCTTTCCACAACTCCATTCTGTTCTGGAGTATATGGAGAAGAGAACACCAGATTCATCATAGAATTTAGCAAAATCTTGATTTTCAAACTCATCTCCATGATCTATCTGTATACTCGAAATAACATACCCTTTCTCATTCTGTACCTTCTTAGCAAACTTTATAAAACAAGAAAAAGTTTCAGACTTACTTGCTAAGAAATATACCCAAGTAAATCATGAATAATCATCCATTATTACTAGGCAATATTTCTTTCCACCAATGCTTTGAGTCCTAGTTGGTCCAAAGAGATCCATATGTAGGAGCTGTAGCACACACTTCTAACATGTTTTCCCAACACGCATGGTATACATAGATCAGATTTTTGGTATGTCAAGTTGGGTAGTCCACGAACAAGCTTCTTTGCAGAGATTTTGGCTATTTGCTTCATGTTGATATGGCCAAGTTTTCTATGCCCGAGATTAGCTTCCTCTTGAATTGAAATAAGGCATTGAGATTTTTCTGGTTTGATGTCCAAAAGATAGATGTTCCCATGTCTTCGCCCTGTGAAGGTTTGAGAGGAGTCTTTACTGGTTCCAAAACATATTCCTTCTTGAAAGTTGATCTTGAAACCTATATCGCATAGTTGGCAGATACTCAGCAAGTTGTAGTTGAGTCATTCCACTAAGGAAACGTTGTTGATTGTGAGACTTCCAATTTTTATTGTTCCACATCCAACAATTCTTCTTTTGTTATTTCCTCCAAAAGAAACTTTTCCACCATTAACTTACATAAGCTTTATGAAACAACCTGAGTTTCCTGTCATATGTCTTGAGCATCCACTATCCAAGTACCATTTGACCTTTCTCTTGATAGTGACCTGCATTCAAAAAAGAAACTCAAGCTTTCTTTGGTACGCACACTTTCTTGGGTCCAATGGAGTTAGTGCAATATACAATCTTTGCCCAAACCTTCTTAACAGGTTTTCCAAAACATAGGACATTCTTTCTCAATCTTGACTTATTAAAGTAAGGTCTTTAGGCTGAAAGAATCTTTTCTAATTTCTCCGATCCTATAGAGAACCTTTTTGAAATGCTTGAAATATCATTTTTCAAAAGTGTGTTTTCTTTTGAAAGAGAGTTTGCATTTTCTTTCAAAGCAATAAGACTTTTGTCTAAATTTTCGACCTTTCCTTTCCAAATAATCTCCTATTGCTTAAGTGCAGAATTTTCTCTTTTTAGCTTGTAAATCCTCTTGAGAGAGGTTTTGAGACTAAGACACAGTTCATTAATATATTTAGAGACTTTAGTAGGAATTTTTAAATTACTTACCACGATTTCACTGTTTGAGCCTAAGTCTATATCTGTCTCAGAGTCTGAATCAGATTCTGATTGTGCCATTAGACAAATATTAGCATAATCATCATCACTCTCTTCGCATTCGATATCACTCCAAGTCTCTGCTTTGAGTGTCTTTCTGTATTTCTCAGCTTTTCCTTTCTTTTTCATTAGCAAGGGACAATTGAGTCTGATAAGTCCATTTTTCTTGCATTCAAAACAAATCACATCTTTATTGGATTCATCGTCCTCTGCTGATTTATTTTGAAACTTTTGAGAACTTTGTTTCTTCCAATTGAATCTTCTTCCCTTTTTGTTCAGTTTTCTGAACCTTCTTATCATGAGAGCAAGCTCTTCATCGTCCATATCGTCTTCAGAATCTATTACATCAGAATCATCATTAGATTTTAAAGCAATGGATTTTTTACCTTTGGGATCTTCATCTTCAATGATTTGCTCCACTTCATAAGACTGAAGAGTGCCAACCAATTCGTCAACGGAGAATAGCATGATCCTTTGTGTCTCCCTCATTGAGGTCTTTACGTGATTCCAATCTTTGGAAAGTCCACGTAGCAGTTTGTTAACTTTCATGGGTCCAGATATTGGTTGACCTTGATACTCAGGACCATTCACGATTTTTGTAAAACAACTAAACATGCCAGTGATAGATTCTCCTGGTTTCATCTTGAAGGCTTCGTATTGACCGAGCAGATTATTGATTTTGGTTTCTTTCACTCGATCGGTCCCTTCATAGGTGATGTGCAATCTATCCCAGCATTCTTTAGCTATTTCACAAGAAGATATTTTGTTATATTCAATAGGAGATAATGCACAATAGAAGGAATAAATTGCTTTTGCATCAAGAACTTGTCTCTTGGTTATCTTTACTTGAGTCATCTCGCTAGTCTCAACAGCTTCTTTTTCCCTTTATGAGACTGTTGTAGCTTTAGGAATGATTCCTTTGTCTACTACATCCTATTCTAGAGGATCTTTTAATCTTAGGAATGCCTTCATCTTGTTTTTCCATATACTGTATTCATTTCCATCAAAATAAGGCGGTCTGGTGTTGCTTTGTCCTTCAACCAAACCTGGAGCCAACATGCTAGTCATGGATCGTTACCTCAGAAGTAAAAACACTTCAATTTAAAAGAGTACGCAGGCTCTGATACCAATTGAAAGTGCTAGTATGTGCATCTAGAGAGGGTTGAATAGGTGCGAAAATAAATTTTGCAAAATATAATGTAGAACTTTTACTTTTAACCTTAGTATGGTTAACAGTAGACTTTGAAGAGGAAATTGGATTCTAACAATTAAATAGAGTCATGAACAAAGTAAAAAGTTCAAGGAAGAGAATATGAACACAAGGTTTATAGTGGTTCAGTTTAATCCAAGCTTACATCCACTCTCCCACACTGACAGCCCACTAGCTGGATTCCACTATGAATCAAAAGAGTCATTACAGTATCACTTCCATGATTCCACAATGTAGAGACTCTGCTACACTTCCTCAAGGCCTCACAAATGTGTAAACTCTCTTTTGAGTACAAATTTACGCTCAATAATTGAATTAGCAAAGAACAAAGAGCTTCAGACTATGGAATTTTTCTACCGCGCATACACTTGAATAACTAAAGCATCTTTCTTATGTACTCCTCCATGCCATCATAACCGTTGGCACCTTTCAAAGGAGTTCTTCTAATTTACCTGTTGGACAGAATCAATTAGGGAGATCTCAAGTTACTTAAGGAATATGACGATAGTCCACCAATCCTGCTCGCCCATACAATCGAGATCTAGGTTTCCAAAAGTAGAACCTTCCAAGTATACTTCGCCAATCAATAATGGATCCAAATTATTCACATTAATTTCAAAACGAATAATAGATTTTGAGATGCTATCTCTAGCCAAGAGATCTTCTTTAGCTGCTCGAATCAAATCCTTAAAGAAATACTTGATTTTGGATAAGTCTTCTTTGACGGTCTAGAAACTGTCAATGAAGGCAAACTTTAAATCTTGAGTCTGGCAGTCTGACGGTCTTCAGACTTTGACGAAAGAGTACGCAAGTCTTTAGACTGGATTGATGGAAATGTTTTGTTAGCTTCAAAACAAATAAGGAAGTTTTCTCCAACAACATTATAAAATCGACCAAGTAGAAGGATATGTGCGTGCCCGAGGATCGGGACGTGACATGCCCCTTTTGTGGTATCAAAGCAAAGTTAAGGAAATGGAGTGATAAGGTGTGATGACCTATGGGATAGTAGTAGGATGACCTATAAATTCATGCTGGTGCATGTCTTTGATAGTTGACTGGTAGAATTATTTGTCGTGCGTGAATCGCTCATCTTCTAATTCAGTGCGAATTTGGAAGGCAGAGTGTTAACTCTGGCCAACTCGAGAGTAAGAGTACTATCGCAGGTTGGCACTAGGGTAGCAGCGTTGAATGATCCTAAGTTCGATAGGATCGTTTTTATGTTAGTGTTCCTTGGGAACTGGTTGAGCTAGCAAGATCAGGATCAAGTTGTTGTTGTTGCTACCTTCGCCGAGGTCCAAACTGGAAGGATGATCAAGGAATAGATTTTGATATCTAAGTCAAGATTCAGCTCAAGCAGATTTGGAAATTGGTCAGGGAAAAGACTGATGTTGTTCCATGGAAGATGGTATAAATCAGTCTCGTGTATTCTAAGGACAAGAAATTGTAGCAAGCGTCGCCAGCACGGACAGTGATTTATAGGTTGTTCGCATAAGTAGATGGAATCTCAACAATGGTTACTGCTGTCATCATCCATAAGATAGATCAAAAGAAGTGCGTCATGGAACATATCGTGGATTTTGGAATAGGTCTCTTGTATGAGAAATAGTGTACGCTGGCACCTGACAGGAGGTAGAAGACTCATCAGTTAAGTGTCGAAATTGTGGGAGGAAACATGGATGAGTTCAATGTTCGGGTATGGCGAGAAGAACGGGAATGGAACCAACCCGACACCAGTTAGAGGAAGAATGTTTTGGAGAAAAATTATATCAAAGTATCATAGTAGAGTTTTGGTGAATTTTGGGGAATTTCAGTTTATAGAAATAAGTGAAAAAAAAAAAGGGAATCACTACTTATAGTCGTGTTCGACTAGTTGCTGAAATATAATTTGGACGCCACATGAAGAGAGTGGGCTCATGGAGCTTCTTGTGCTATTGAATTATGGTCATGGAGTAATCCAGTTTAGTCCATTAGCATGTGAAAGTGTTGAGGTTATTAGGAGTCGGAAAGAATCTTTGATTTGATTAATCTCGTTGGCTGAAGGCAATCTGTTTGTCAGACGGAGGTTGCCAAGGATACTTGGCGGTTGTCATAGATAACACAAATTGAAGAACTGAAGGTTGAGGACATCTCAGTAGTCCAAGAATTTCTAGATGGGTTGTCACAAGAGTTCTCAGGCCATCGTCAGAGAAAGAGATAGAATTTGTGATTGAACTAGCACTCAGGATGAAGTCCCTCTCTAAGGCTTCTTAACAGATGTCGTTATCTGAATTGAAAGAATTGAAGGTGTAGATGCAAGGGTTATCGGATAAGGGATTTATTTGCCCTAATGCATCACCTTGGGGAGCACTAATTCTGTTTGTGAAGAAGAAAGATGGTTTGTTGTGGTTATGCATCGACTATCGGTAACTCAATCAGGTAACAATCAAGAACACAAGAACAAGTATTCATTGCCAAGGATCGATGACTTGTTTGATTAGTTACAAGGATCGTCAATATTTTTGAAGATTGACTTGGGGACAAGATATCACCAGCTGAGAATTAGGAAGGAGGATATTCCTAAGTTAGAATTTCGTACTCGGTAGGGTCATTACGAGTTCACAGTAATGCCATTCGGGTTGACGAATGCTCCAGCTGCCTTCACAGATTTGATGAACAGGGTATTCAAAGAATACCTAGATCAGTCTGTGATCGTGTTCATCGATGGTATTCTGGTGTATTTGAAAAGTGATGAAAAGCCCGATAATCTTTTGAGATTAGTGCTACAGAAGTTGAGAGTTCGTCAATTGTACGCGAAGTTTAGCAAGCGCAAGTTTTGGCTGACTCTTGTTGCTCTCTTAGGGCATGTGATCTCAGGTGAAGGAATTTTAGTAGACCCGAGCAAGATTGAAGCTATGATCAACTGGCCAAGATCGATTAGAGTGACAGAGATCATAAGTTTTCTAGGTTTTCACAGGGTATTATAGACGGTTCGTAGAAGGGTTCACATCACAAGCATCGCCTCTGACAAAACTCCTGAGGAAGGAAGAAAAGTTCGTGTGGACAGACAAGTGCGAGGATAGTTTCCAAGAGCTTAAGGAAAAACTTACTACTGGACATGTGCTGACGATACCATCTGATCTTGGAGGATTCGAGATCTATATTAATGTGTCACTCAGAGGATTGGGGTGTGTGCTAATGTAACATGACAGGGTTGTTGCATACGCTTCACATCAGTTGAGACCTCATGAGTTGAACTATCCGACGCATGACTTAGAACTTGCGGTGATTATCTTTGCATTGAAGATTTGGAAACACTACTTGTGTGGGGAAAAGTTTCAGATCTTTACAGATCATCAAAGCCTCAAGTACCTGTTCTCTCAAAAGGAATGGAACTTAATCAAGAGAGATCGATATTCGCAATTCAAGTTTGAGCTAAGCCACCTTTCGAATCTTATGGCCACCCTCAGAATTGAACCAAATGTTCAGATCATAATCAAGTTACTCTAACCAATAAATCCAGAAGTACAGAAAATTCTGCAAGAAGATACTGATAGGAGAGAGGCTAACTTTCAAATTTCTGAGGATTGAATTCGACGCATGACTTAGAACTTGCGGTGATTATCTTTGCATTGAAGATTTGGAAACACTACTTGTGTGGGGAAAAGTTTCAGATCTTTACAGATCATCAGAGCCTCAAGTACCTGTTCTCTCAAAAGGAATGGAACTTAATCAAGAGAGATCGATATTCGCAATTCAAGTTGGAGCTAAGCCACCTTTCGAATCTTATGGCCACCCTCAGAATTGAACCAGATGTTCAGATCATAATCAAGTTACTCTAACCAATAAATCCAGAAGTACAGAAAATTCTGCAAGAAGATACTGATAAGAGAGAGGCTGACTTTCAAATTTCTGAGGATTGAATTCTCAAGTTCCAAGAGTGATTGGGTGTACCTGACGACGAAATACTCAGGGAAGGGACTTGGTCAGGAAGTTACGATAGTAGTTGCAATATTCGACCATATAGTGCGGGGTAGGTCAGAATCAACGTTAGCTGGAATGGTAAACTGATATAAAAATATTTATCATCAAACAGGTTACAAGTGTCAGATGTGCTAGTAAGTAAAAGTTTAGCAATGCAAGCCGAGAGAACATTTATAATCACTTGAGAGCTCAGAGTGGGAATGGCAGTATATGACGATGAAATGTTGTGATGTGTTTACTAAGTAGTCAAAGGAGTAATGACTCTAATTGGGTAGTGGTTGATAGACTGATGAAGTCGGCCCACTTTATCGTCGTAGGGAAGGATCTTGATTGGAATGGGTGTGCAGAAGTGTATGTGTGTGTGTGAGACAATTCGTCTACGTGGAGTACCAATGATGAACTTATATCAAATCTAGAACCAAGGTTCCCAATTTCAGTAGAACAGAACAGAGTGTGCAAAACTTCGGTTTGTTGAGAAGAGATCAGAGAAAGAAAAATCACAGGCCCAGAGTCAGTTCAGCAGTTAGTGATTGCAGTTGCCGTGATCAGAAGCAAATTAAAGACCACTATGAGTCGCTAAAAAAGTTGTATTGTTGAGCATTGAAGGCCCTTAGAGTTCCAAATTGGTGGTTACATCTTTCTGAAGGTGTCACCAATAAGGGATACTGTGACATCCCAAAAATTTCATTGACCGTCATTAGCTTAATTAGATTATTAGAAACTTAGATTTATTTAGAATGGGTCGGAAAGTGAACCCAATGGACTTTGAGGAATGTGTGGGCTTGAGAGTTAGTGGGCCGCACATTTATTTTAGAACCGAACTTATGGATTTGGACCGAGAAAGCTGGGCTTGGAATTGGCTGGAAATGGGCCAAGGTTCGGGATTGTAAGATTTATAAGTTTAGTGGGCCGGATAGTTTTAGATTGAGCCTGTTAGGCCAGGAATAGATCATTAGGCCCAATGTGATTATATTTTTAGTTAAGACTTATAAATTATAGTTAAGTGATTTAATTAGTGGATTACTTATAATTTTAGCATTCTTTTCTGATTGATTTCTTTATAGAGTAACTTTAATTAGTCGATGTGTTATGATTTTGTATAATTCAAATTAAGTAGAAACAAAAGACCGTTAGATGAAAATATCTTAAGCTATGAACTAACTAATGTTATTGATTAATTTTTAATGAAGGTCGATCGACAGATGGCTGAAAATTTTCATGCATGAGGCCACGACACCAAACCTCTCTCTCTCTCTCTCTCTCTCTCTCTCTCTCTCGTGTGTTTGCATTTGATTACCCACGGTTTTCTTCAAAACCGAAGCTAGGGACCTCATCATTGCTAAATCTAATCATTACTCTAACCTAGGACTAGCTTTGTAGATCTATTTCCCCCACATAAAAGCCGGAAATTCTCTCTCTCTCCTCAAAACCGAGCAACCCACCTTCACCTTCTTCTTTTTCTCTGTCGGTCGAGCCATGAAGAACAGGAGGAACCAACGAGCTTTCTTCTTCTTGCGTGCTGATTTTAAGTGTTGATTTTGAAGAATCTTAGTGTTGTTTAGTAGCTGAAGCAAGGTAAGGAATGATCTAGCTCTAAATTGAAAGTTATCCATTGTTTCATCAAGGGAGCTTGTGAATCTAACCAAACAGTGATGGATATAGCTTGTAGTTGCTGTTTTGTGGTTGATCTAAGCTTAGTGAGTGTTAGATTGAAGGTAGAAGTGATTGCATGTCATTATTGAGTCTTGCATGTTCGAAATTTTGGTGTAAGTGTATTGTTTTGTTGAGCGAAGTGTCGAGATGGAGGCCAAGTGTGTTGTTTTGGTTGGAAATGTGATATATGGTTCATGGATGCAACAACACTTCAAGCCGAGCTGTGGTATTGATCAATTGTTAGAGAAAGACATGCTGAAGTTGTTTTGAGTTGCTCTGATGAAGTATTGAAGCATTGTACAAAGAGATTTGTGGATGAATAAGTGGTCTAGTTGAGTTAGAAGTGTGAAAAACTTGTAAATCTATTCTGTTCTAGGTGAAACCGAATAGATACTCTTCTGTTTGTATTTAATTTCCTTCATGTATGTCAATAGAGATGAGAAAGAAGCCTTTTTACATGATAGAACATCTATAAGGGTGAGTTATACATGAAGTTATAACCATATGGATATATAAACATAGAGATAGAAGTGAATTTAGTAAGACTAGTAAACTGTTTTGGTGAGAATCAGATTGACCTTTACGGATTATATGAATTTTCTGTAATTACCTAGTTAGAATTGAACTTTGAATCCTTGATGAAAATTGTATAACACATCTTAAGGAATAACGTGTCAAAATTTGAGATTAAATGGATGAGAAATGATTGGTAAAATGATTTTTCTTTGTAGATAGAAAATCTGGACTCGGTACAGGATATTAGTAAGAATTATGTTAACTGTTACTCTTAATACAGTGAGAACTAGACTTAAGTTCCTTCATGAAAAATGTTAGAATATGTCTTAAAAACAACATACTAAAATTTGGTAGCATTTTGATAAGAATTGATATGTCTTTCATGTTCGAAACCGAAACTGTCCATTTAGCTAGTGTACTGTTTGTACCCGAGAATACATATTAGGTATAACAACTTATAAATTGGACTTCTATGCTGAACATAGAGTCTAATAAACCTCATATTAGATGTTAGTTGTGTATGAGTGAGTCTCATATGTCAATAGAGGTTTAAGTGCATATAGAATCATACGTGTGCAATGAGTGCGGTGCATAGTGCTTGATTATGGGATAAATATTTGTCCGGCATGGTATGAGACATGTTCGTGATGGATTTTATCTTATAATTTGGACACACACGTGTGCTAGGTTCATGAGAGTTAGATAGATACTTTAGAGTCTTTTTCTTTTGCATACGATATATGCATTAATAAAAGGTGTGGTGTGAAATGTGTGCTTAACATGGTGAGCGGACCCATTGGTACCGAGATACTGGTGATGCCCCCGGAAGTTTGGGATGCCCTTGTGTGTGATCAAGGATGGCTCGGTTGTGTGATGCCGGGATGCCTCGGAGTGAGATGCCCTTGTGTGTGATCAAGGATGCCTCGGTTGTGTGAGATACCGGAGATGCCTCGGAGTGAGATGCCCACAATTAGAGGAATTGTGGAAGTCTAGATAACGTACCTTCTGGAAGTGACTCGATCAGGCCAGTAGTATCCCGGTTGTGACTGATTCGAGGGTGGATTTTTATGCACACTAAAATCTAATTATATTTGGCAAGTGAGTTCATCTATTATGGTTGCATTATAGATTGAATCTATGAAGGGTAAGTATAGAGATGGATGCATATCAGGTGATTTCTTATATGATGCATTAGTATTGTTCATGCTTGCATTATGTTCGCTTAGTGTCCTAATTGTTTGATGATTTGCCTGTAACTTTGATGGCTATGGATTGTTTTAAATTAGAGCTTTATTTGTGGCATCCTCCAAATTTTGAAAATCATTGAAGATGTGAGGACTATGGCAGATCCAATTGTGGGATAGCAACTTTTTGGCTATTTGATATGGCATTTTCAATTGAATGCAATTCTTGGAAATGTAACAATTGTGACTAACAAAATTTATGGAACTTTGTCATTGGACAATTGAGTCACAACTTGCTCAATTAGATGGACATGGTGACCATACCATACGGCCAAGTTGGCGTTTGAAATTGAGGAATTATACGAGTAACAATTTATATTTGTTGTGTTAACCCTACATCATCACCTATGGCTATCACGGTTTTGGAGGAATTGAGGTGTGGCATCCTCAATTTCATCTTAATAACCTATCAAGGTGAGAGGTTATGATCAATTGAATTGCAATGAAATTCTTGGAGGTGTGGCAATTGTGACTGATTGGATTGTGAAACTCTAGACATTATTCTAACAAGTCACAATTAAATTATTTTAGTGGGGATGATGGCTATGAGGTGTACTTTTATTAGAGAATGGGATCAAATATATTCGTGGTCACATGTATATAAGTTTCGGCCAAGTGAATTTATTTGTTAGACCAAGATTAAATTAAATTGCACTTAAGGGAGTCTAAGGATAGAAATTAAATGGACAGACTAATCAAGCTCACCTTCGGCCATGACACCGTGGTGTGTACGAGCAAGGGGAGGAAGGGAGAGGAGTGACCGTGTGAGATGTGTGTGCATGGTGAGGATGAGGTGGCGCCACATGTCATTGCTTGAGAGACCTAGGTGCTTAGCTTGGGTGAGTAAGAGGGAGAGATGTAAGAGAGAGGAGAGGCCGGCCACTTAGTGGAGAGAGTCGGCTGAACCAAAAGAGAGAAAGAGAGAGAGAAAGAGAGAGAAAGGAAAACGCACGAAGAAGAAGGAAGAAGAAGAGGGAGCTCGGCCGTGGGTTTTTGCAGTTCAACCAGGGGAGATTTTCGTTGTTCTTCTCCAAATTAAAAGGCAAGAGCTCTTCTTAACTCTTCCTATACCTATCTAGAGTCTTAATTTAGCAAGAAATGGTAATTTAAATGGTCGAAATTGGCTGGTTGTGGAGGTAGTTCAAACCGGGTGAAAAATCGGGTAGAAAAACAGGGTTGCACCCGAGTTTTGTTTGGCTATTTTCGTGGGATTAGAGATGGAATTAGGACTTGATGTCTTCTGTGAACTTGTTCTAAACATCTTAAACATCAACATAGTCAGAATTGAGCAGATTTGTGTGAGAATTGAGGGCTGAAAAGAATTTAATTTGAAACCGGGTGAATTTTAGAGCTAGCCGAGAGACCTTTGTTGATTGTTTGCTCTTGTTCATGCCTTTTTAGTTGGAATATTTGCTCGATTTCTTCTGATGATTTGTTAAGAACATCTTGATGCACCTCATAGTAAAATTTGACCCAATTCCAGTGAGCTTTGCCTAGTGAATTGCAATTTTCTTCGTAGACCTGTATTCTGGAAATCGGACGAGTTAGGGACAGTAGCTTGTGGAGCTTATAACCTAACTTTTCTTTGAGAATTTGACTTCGATTTCAAAAGGGAAGTTGTAGAAAACACACTTGGCTACAACATATTCAAAAATGAGAGAAAAAGAGTGAGTTGAAGTGGGTCATTTTGAATTGTTTTACTAATGCTGTATCCTGTGCGTTTTTGAAAATAAGCTGAAAGTTGGTGATTTTTATACTATACCTTGTGGGCCGAATTTTAAGATGATTCCTTCTAGTGAAATGTTCCTCTACCTCTTGGCTATAACATGGTAATTTTTGAAAATTTTCGAAGATGAATCAGTGCCTCAATTTCGTGAATTTTGTGGACCGTGTAATCTGGAATTTTCTGGGCATAGGCCGAATGTGGCCGAGAATGAGTATTTTATAAATACATAGCCTAAACTTGTTTTCTTTAGTGTAAAGGATATCTTCGCCTTTTATTTCCATCATGTACATGGATTAACATGTTGAATGGCCAATGTCATGGTGCCTGGAGAGTATTCTTGATTGATTTATATGCTGATCTTAGGGGAATGCATTGGAGAAGTCTTAAGCCGAATGCTGTATTATTCATTTGGGTGTGTTATGCATGTCAAGTTCATGATGTACATGCTGTGTTGGTTGGATACCCTCTTGATGTGTATGTATACATGCCATACGTGATTGAGAGATGGATATTTAGTCTTAAATTCACTTGGTTCTCATGATATGCATGCTGCTTTGGTGATGGAACAATGGGCTGAGCATGTTAAATGAAGATTCATGTCATGTGATTGTGAATAAGTGAATACATTTGCTGTTGTGCTTGTATGCACCATGGTCATGCTTGTGAATCATGCATGAAAAAGAGATTGTTGCATGACATGCATTGATTATGCCTCGGGAGTATCGAGATGCCCGGCCAGGGAGTGAAAATGCCGGATGCCCGGTAGCCCCGTGTGCGTAAATCTGGATGGCCTCGGAGTTGAGATGCCGGAGCGTTGGGGGTGCCGAAGCACGGAGTGTGTGTGCCGTGGATGCCTCGTGATGCCAGTTGGGGTGCGAGATGCCCGGCCAGGGAGTGTAAATGCCGGAAGCCCGGATGGTGTGTGCCGTGAATGCCTCGTGATGCCAGTTGGGGTGCGAGATGCCCGGCCAGGGAGTGTAAATGCCGGAAGCCCGGATGGTGTGTGCCGTGGATTCCTCACGATGCCAGGTTGGGTGTGAGATGCCCGGGAAGTGGGGTTGCCGGAAGCCGGGAAGTGTGTACCGGAGCATACATCTAAAGTTGCAAGTAATTTGATGTGTGCATATGCCTGATGCATTGTTATTATGTGGAAACGCATGTGATCATCATTTAAGTCTGTGAGCACTAATTGAATGGTGATGTATGGATGACATTTAAAACAAGAAACGCATTCATGCTTGCTGAAATTGTGTATGGTACTGATACTTCCATTTGATGCCGTTATGCAAAGTACAAGTGTGTGGTGAGATATACCTGTATAGGCATATAAGTAATGAATGTTTGAAAACAATGCATGTGGTGGGTTATGTACAAATGGATAGTGTTGACTGGATGATGATATATGCTAGTTAAGTCTAGGGCTGTTTATATGAGTGTTATGATGTATGTCTGGATTATTCATAGTATGATGATATGAAACTGTGCTTGATTGTGTTGTATAGGGAGTTTTAAGGATTGCTTTTATGCTGAGTGGTTGTACTCACCCCTCTGGGGATTAAAATTTTCAGCTTAGACGATGTCGGTACCTCCGCTTGCACCCGGTAGATTCTATGGGATCCCGTCCGATCTCGAGGTGCGGGTGGTGCAGTTTCCTAGTCCGGCGATCCCCGAACGCACATACCTTCGAGTTTCTGTCCTGGTACGGTTCGAGGTGGGCCTGAGTAGCGGCCCGGTCTTCCAGGAGTACGTCTCCATCTTTCCCTGTGAGGACGGGGAGATAGGCAGCATGCTAGCTCCGCCACCTAGCCCTCCTGGCTGGCCATAGACGAGACTTGTAGCTGGGGAGGTTGGTGGGATTTTTGAGCCAGGCCGGAGCTGACAGAATGGATGGTTTTTGGGTTAGCCGTGTGTATAGGCTATTTTGGTTTATCTTGATAAAGGGTAGTGGTTAGAGCTCCTTTTGATGTATATCTTATTGTACTCTACCCCTAAAAGATAAAGGTACTGTCCATTCAATAGTAAATAATATCAGAGCCGGTTTCTTGGTATACGATTGTGTGTAGTATGTGTGCATTGCCCCTCATATGTTGTAAGGGAGAGTCTTCAATATTTGCTTCCGCTATATGTGATGCGCAGGGACCGTTGAAAAAGAAAAAAAAATTGAGAGCTTAAAAGAAATAGCTCTCTCAGGAGTGAAAGTGATGGTTAGCATGACTGTAATAGCCCCAAGGGTGTTTGGGGTGTTATAGCCGGCGTTTTGTTGGTATTAGAGCAATGGTTTATTGGAGTGATAAGGAGCCTCATTTGGAAAATGAGGAATATGAGGACAATGCACACATAGGATACTATACTACCTTAGTTAGTGTTTAACCTTGAAGGATGGGTGGTAGGGATATACTCATAGATCCCTGTTAGATTGACCTTAGGTTGTCAGTAACACATTGATGTTACTTATATGACTGTGGTGAATTTTAAATAGAGATGGTGAGTCTCATATTATCCCTGAGGCAATGCTTGGAAACTGCAGGAAAAGTATGGTGCGACCTGGAAGTTCACATCATGCAAGGGCTGGACCTTCCATCCCAAGAGCTGAGCCTCGAATGGCAGATATCCTGCAGGCATTGGCCAATATAGGGAATTTGATGGAAAGACAGGCACAGCAACAGCCTGGAGCGGAACGCCGTACTCAAGGGCTGGTGGAAAATTTTTTGAAGTTAAAGCCACCTAAATTCAGTGGAATGGGAAGTCCTGAGGAGGCGGAACACTGGATTGATGGAATGGAACAAATCTTCAGGTTGTTGGGCTGTAATGATGATGAGAGAATGGTTTTAGCAGAATATCAGCTGGAAGGGAATGCCAAATTTTGGTGGAGAGCTTCAAAGGATACAATTTTTCCACCAGGTACTCCTGTAAATTGGGATGAATTTGTTAGAGCTTTTAACAGAAAACACTTTTCTGATTGTGCCAAGGATCGAAAGATTACTGAGTTTGTTCAGTTGGAGCAAAAGGAGATGACTGTGGATCAGTATGAGGCTAAGTTTTCTGAATTGTCCAGATATGCTCCTAGATTAGTTGAGGACCCAGAAGAGAAAGTTAAAAGATTTCTGAAGGGGTTAAGGACCAATATTAGGAGGCAATTGGTGCCTTTGAATATGAGAAACTATACAGAGGTCTATGAGAGGGCTCAGTTAGTGGAACAGGAGTTGGAAAGGGAACAGTTGGAAAACAGAAGACAGTGGTCTTCTGGAGATGTGAGACGAGGTAAGAGACCTTATGTGGGATAAGGACAGAACTGGACACCTAAGAAAAAGGGTAATTTTGGGAAATTTAGTAAAGGAAAAGAAAGTATGAGCATGGGAAGGACGCCTAATAGGAACGGTGAATGTTCTAGATGTGATGGGAGACATGGTCCTGGCCCATGCACGGGACAGCTGAAGTGTTATGGGTGTGGACAAGTGGGTCATTTGAGGAGGAGTTGTCCCAGGGAAAGGTCACAAATGAGTACCGGTTCAGTCCGGCAAACGCAACAAAGTACTGCTAAACCTAGTGCACAAAGGAGTTCGCAAAGACCACCAGTTCAAGGAAGGGCGTATGCAGTCACTCAGGAGGAAGCGGAAGCTTCCAAGGACGTTATCTCAGGTACGATTTTGATAAATGATAAGAAGGCATATGCATTGTTTGATACGGGTGCTACACATTCATTTGTATCTGAAAGGTATAGACAATTGAATAAGATAGAGACTATACCTCTTGAGACGCCTCTTTGTGTTTCTACGCCTTTGAAGGATGTGATTTTGTCTACTTTGGGATGTAGGAATTGTAAGATAACAGTGGGAGGAAAAGATATGGAGATAGACTTGATTGTTATGGCTATGTATGATTTTGATGTGATTATAGGAATGGATTGGCTTCATAAATATCAGGCTAAGGTAGATTGTTATAAGAAGATGATTTACTTTGCCTTACCTGACCAGTCTAGTTGTGAATTTTTGGGAAGTCGGGCTCATCTATCTATACCTCTTGTTTCGGCCATGGAAGCTTGTAAACTACTTGATGATGGATGTCAAGGATATTTGGCCATGGTTAAGGATTATAAACAGGAGGAACCTAAGATTGAGAAGATTAAGATAGTAAATGAGTTTCAAGATGTATTTCTTGAAGAATTACCTGGATTACCACCAGACAGGGAGATTGAATTTGAAATTGAATTGATGCCTGGAACAACACCAATATCTAAAGCCCCGTATAGAATGGCACTAGTAGAGTTGAAAGAATTGAAAGTGCAACTACAGGAACTGATGGATAAGGGATTCATTAGACCAAGTGCTTCCCCATGGGGTGCACCAGTGTTGTTTGTGAAAAAGAAGGATGGGTCGATGCGGTTATGTATTGACTTTCGGCGATTGAATCAAGTAACTACTAAGAATAAGTATCCTCTGCCTAGAATTGATGATCTTTTTGACCAACTCCAGGGAAGTTCAGTTTTCTCTAAAATCGTTTTAAGGTCAGGATACCATCAGCTAAAGATTAAAGAAGGAGATATTCCTAACACTGCATTTAGAACTCGTTACGGACATTATGAGTTTCTGGTTATGCCATTTGGGTTAACAAATGCACCGGCTGCATTTATGGATTTGATGAATAGGGTATTTAAACCTTATTTAGATCAATTTGTGATCGTTTTCATCGATGATATCTTAATATATTCTAAAGGACCTACAGAGCATGAGCAACACTTGAGAACAGTTTTACAGACTCTGAGAGATCACAAGTTGTATGCCAAGTTTAGTAAATGTGAATTTTGGTTGGATCGAGTGATGTTTTTAGGACATGTGATATCAGGAGAAGGAATATCAGTGGATCCGGCTAAAGTTGAGATGGTGATAAATTGGCCGAGACCGACTACATCTACTGAGATACGGAGTTTCTTGGGGTTAGCTGGTTACTATAGGAGATTTATTGAAGGATTTTCTTTGTTAGCAAGTCCTTTGACAAGATTGACCCGAAAGAATGTGAAGTTTGAATGGGATGGAGAGTGTGAAAGGAGTTTTCAGGAACTCAAAAGGAAATTGACTACAGCTCCAGTTTTAGCCTTACCTTCTGGATCCGATGGTTTTACGATCTACAGTGATGCTTCTCATAAGGGACTAGGATGTGTTTTGATGCAGCGTGACAAGGTGATAGCCTATGCATCTAGACAGTTGAAACCTCATGAGCTGAATTACCCAACCCATGATCTGGAATTAGCGGCTATAGTGTTTGCTCTAAAGATATGGAGACACTATTTGTATGGGGAAAGGTTTGAGATTTACACAGACCATAAAAGTTTGAAATATATGTTTTCATAGAAGGAATTAAACATGAGGCAAAGGAGATGGATGGAGTTGTTGAAAGATTATGATTGTGAAATAAAGTACCATCCAGGAAAGGCAAACAAAGTAGCGGATGCCCTCAGTCGCAAATCAGCTATGGAAATAGCTAGCCTAAGGGTAGCTGAATGGAGTTTGTTAAAATCTGTGACAGACTCAGAATTTAAATTCGAGGTAAATTATTTTACTGGTATGTTGAGTGCATTGAGGATTGAACCTGAGATTATCAGAAGGGTTAAAATTTTACAAAAAGATGATCCAGAAATTTTGGAGATAAAGAATGCTGTATCTTTAGGAAAAAGACATGAGTTTCAAATTTCAGAAGATGGAGTGGTAAGATGCCAAGGGCGACTCTGTGTTCCCAATAATGAAGATTTAAAGAGGGAAATTTTGTCAGAGGCACAGCTATAGTATTCACCCTGGGAGTACAAAGATGTATAGAAACTTACATCCACAGTTTTGGTGGAATGGTATGAAAGCAGATGTGGCCAAGTATGTGTCCCAGTGTTTAACTTGTCAGCAAGTGAAGGCGGAACATCGTAAACCTGCAGGACTTCTACAACCTCTGGATATACCAGAATGGAAATGGGAGCACATAACCATGGATTTTGTACAAGGGCTACCAAGAACATCAAGTGGTTATGATTCCATCTGGGTAATAGTGGATCGTCTGACGAAGTCTGCTCATTTCCTAGCAGTTCGTGCTAATTATTCGATGGATAAGTACGCAGAAGTATATGTGAGGCAAGTAATACGTTTACATGGAGTTCCGGTGACTATTACTTCTGATAGAGACCCGAGGTTTACTTCAAATTTTTGGAAGAGCCTTCAGGATGCCTTGGGGACTAAGCTTCAATTTAGCACCGCTTTTCACCCTCAGACAGATGGACAAACAGAAAGAGTGATTCAGATATTGGAGGATATGTTAAGGGCTTGTGTGGTGGATTTCAAGGGAAGTTAGGATGAAAGATTACACCTGGTAGAATTTGCTTATAACAAAAGTTACCAGAAAAGTATTGGCATGGCTCCATATGAAGCATTATATGGAAGAAGGTGTAGGACTCCGGTTTGTTGGAGTGAAACAGGAGAGAGGAAGTTGACAGGACCTGAACTAGTACAAGTTACAACTGAAGTTGTTGATATCATTAAGAAAAGACTCAAGACAGCTCAAGATAGGCAAAAAGACTATGCAGATAAGCGTAGAAGACCTCTAAAATTTGAGGTAGGAGATCATGTGTTCCTTAAGGTATCCCCTATAAGAGGAGTATCTCGATTTGGAATAAAGGGAAGTTGAGCCCTAGGTACGTTGGACCTTTTGAGATACTTGAAAGAATAGGAAGCGCAGCTTATCGATTAGCACTGCCTCCCAAACTGGGAAATTTACATGATGTATTCCATGTATCCATGTTAAAGAAGTATCAACCAGATCCCAGCCATATTCTGGATTATGAGACTATTGAGGTAAATGAGAAGGTGAAATATGTCGAAGAGCCTGTGCAAATACTGGATAAAAAGGAACAAATTCTCAGGACTAAGAGGATTCCATTAGTTAAGGTATTGTGGCAACATCATGGTATGGAAGAAGCTACTTGGGAAAGTGAAGATGAGATGAGGAAGAAGTACCCTCACTTGTTTAAAGAGACATAGACCTTGTCTAATTTCGAGGACGAAATTCCTTAAGGTGGGGAGAGTTGTGGCATCCTCAATTTCATCTTAATAACCTATCAAGGTGAGAGGTTATGATCAATTGAATTGCAATGAAATTCTTGGAGGTGTGGCAATTGTGACTGATTGGATTGTGAAACTCTAGACATTATTCTAACAAGTCACAATTAAATTATTTTAGTGGGGATGATGGCTATGAGGTGTACTTTTATTAGAGAATGGGATCAAATATATTCGTGGTCACATGTATATAAGTTTCGGCCAAGTGAATTTATTTGTTAGACCAAGATTAAATTAAATTGCACTTAAGGGAGTCTAAGGATAGAAATTAAATGGACAGACTAATCAAGCTCACCTTCGGCCATGACACCGTGGAGTGTACGAGCAAGGGGAGGAAGGGAGAGGAGTGACCGTGTGAGATGTGTGTGCATGGTGAGGATGAGGTGGCGCCACATGTCATTGCTTGAGAGACCTAGGTGCTTAGCTTGGGTGAGTAAGAGGGAGAGATGTAAGAGAGAGGAGAGGCCGGCCACTTAGTGGAGAGAGTCGGCTGAACCAAAAGAGAGAAAGAGAGAGAAAGGAAAACGCACGAAGAAGAAGGAAGAAGAAGAGGGAGCTCGGCCGTGGGTTTTTGCAGTTCAACCAGGGGAGATTTTCGTTGTTCTTCTCCAAATTAAAAGGCAAGAGCTCTTCTTAACTCTTCCTATACCTATCTAGAGTCTTAATTTAGCAAGAAATGGTAATTTAAATGGTCTAAATTGGCTGGTTGTGGAGGTAGTTCAAACCGGGTGAAAAATCGGGTAGAAAAACAGGGTTGCACCCGAGTTTTGTTTGGCCATTTTCGTGGGATTAGAGATGGAATTAGGACTTGATGTCCTCTGTGAACTTGTTCTAAACATCTTAAACATCAACATAGTCAGAATTGAGCAGATTTGTGTGAGAATTGAGGGCTGAAAAGAATTTAATTTGAAACCGGGTGAATTTTAGAGCTAGCCGAGAGACCTTTGTTGATTGTTTGCTCTTGTTCATGCCTTTTTAGTTGGAATCTTTGCTCGATTTCTTCTGATGATTTGTTAAGAACATCTTGATGCACCTCATAGTAAAATTTGAGCCAATTCCAGTGAGATTTGCCTAGTGAATCGCAATTTGCTTCGTAGACCTGTATTCTGGAAATCGGACGAGTTAGGGACAGTAGCTTGTGGAGCTTATAACCTAACTTTTCTTTGAGAATTTGACTTCGATTTCAAAAGGGAAGTTGTAGAAAACACACTTGGCTACAACATATTCAAAAATGAGAGAAAAAGAGTGAGTTGAAGTGGGTCATTTTGAATTGTTTTACTAATGCTGTATCCTGTGCGTTTTTGAAAATAAGCTGAAAGTTGGTGATTTTTATACTATGCCTTGTCCTCTTGCCACTTGTCTCCACGCATGAAGGCCTAGAGGAATAGCCTTGGTGAGTGGCCGTGTGAGGTGTGAGACAGAGAGAGAAGGTGCCGTCGACTGAGTGAGTGAGAGAGAGAGAAGAGTCGGCCAAAAAGTGAGAGAAAGAAGGAAAAGAAGAACCGAAGGAGGAAGAGGCGTTCGGCCGAGAGGAATTCCAGCTCCAAACCAATGGGATTCTTGCTGTTTTTCTTCAAATCAAAAGGCAAGAGCTGTCCTTAATCCTTCCTATACAATTGTAGAGTTATATTTTAGCAAGAAATCGTGTTTTGTACGGTTGAAGTTGGGTATTTTTGGAGAAACATCAAACCGGGTCAGATTCGGGCGCTGAAGAACAGGGTTGCACCCGAATCTCGTATGGCCGTTTTTGTGGGTTTAGAGATGGATTCTGAGTTGGATGTCTTCCGTGAAGTTGTTTTACACACCTTGAAATTCAACATATTCGAATTTGAGCGAATTTGAATGAGAATTGAGGGGTGAAAAGAGTCTAGCTTGATACCGGATGGGTTTTGGAGTTAGCCGAGAGACCTTTGTTGATTGTTTGCTCTTGTTCATGCCTTTTGAGTTGGAATATTTGCTCGACTCCTTCTGATGATTTGTTAAGAACATCTTGATGCATCTCATAGTAAAATTTGATACAATTCCAGTGAGCTTTGCCTAGTGAATCGCAATTTTCTTTGTAGACCTGTATTCTGGAAATCGGACGAGTTAGGGACAGTAGCTTGTGGAGCTTATAACCTAACTTTTCTTTGAGAATTTGACTTCGATTTCAAAAGGGAAGTTGTAGAAAACACACTTGGCTACAACATATTCAAAAATGAGAGAAAAAGAGTGAGTTGAAGTGGGTCATTTTGAATTTTTTTACTAATGCTGTATCCTGTGCGTTTTTGAAAATAAGCTGAGAGTTGGTGATTTTTATACCATGCCCTGTGGGCCGAATTTCAAGATGATTCCTTCTAGTGAAATGTTTCCCTACCTCTTGGCTATAACATGGTAATTTTTGATAATTTTTGAAGATGAATCAGTGCCTCAATTTCGTGAATTTTGTGGACCGTGTAATCTGGAATTTTCTGGGCATAGTTTGAATGTGGCCGAGAATAAGTATTTTATAAATACATAGCCTAAACTTGTTTTCTTTAGTGTAAAGGATATCTTTGCCTTTTATTTCGATCATGTACATGGATTTACATGTTGAATGGCCAATGTCATGGTGCCTGGAGAGTATTCTTGATTGATTTATATGCTGATCTTAGGGGAAAGCATTGGAGAAGTCTTAAGCCGAATGCTGTATTATTCATTTGGGTGTGTTATGCATGTCAAGTTCATGATGTACATGCTATGTTGGTTGGATACCCTCTTGATGTGTATGTATACATGCCATACGTGATTGAGATATGGATATTTGGTCTTAAATTCACTTGGTTCTCATGATATGCATGCTGCTTTGGTGATGGAACAATGGGCTGAGCATGTTAAATGAAGATTCATGTCATGTGATTGTGAATAAGTGAATACATTTGCTGTTGTGCTTGTATGCACCATGGTCATGCTTGTGAATCATGCATGAAAAAGAGATTGTTGCATGACATGCATTGATTATGCCTCGGGAGTATCGAGATGCTCGGCCAGGGAGTGAAAATGCCGGATGCCCAAAGAGTAGCCCGTGTGCGTAAATCTGGATGGCCTCGGAGTTGAGATGCCCGGAGCGTTGGGGGTGCCGGAAGCACGGAGTGTGTGTGCCGTGGATGCCTCGTGATGCCAGTTGGGGTGCGAGATGCCCGGCCAGGGAGTGTAAATGCGGAAGCCCGGATGGTGTGTGCCGTGGATTCCTCACGACGCCAGGTTGGGTGTGAGATGCCCGGGATGTGGGGGAGCCGGAAGCCGGTTGGTTCTTACCGGGATTTGCATTTAAAATTTGCAATCATTTGATATGTGCGTGAGCATGGGCACTGTTCATATAAGAAAAGAGCATGTGATATTATTGAATTACATGGGCATGAGTGGGTTGATCATGTTGGGTGGTGCTCGGAATGTGAATCATATGCATTTGTGCTTGTTGGTATTTTGTGAAGTGCTCATGTTCCTAATTGATGCCAATACGCAAAGACTGTATATGTGACTGGATATACAAGTATGTGTACATACTATGGCTGTTTGGATGGAGCTATTTATGCTGAGCTATGTGATTATAATTTATATTGGTTTATGAGTGAACATGTTTGATAAGAGTATTCGAAAGAGGTTAGAGCACGTGGCTGATTTGTTCGTTTATTGTGACCATACAATGTTTTTGATGTAATTAAATTGCCATGTATTGTTGTGCTATGCTTAATTGTGCTGTATGGGTAGTTTTAAGGATTGCTTTTATGCTGAGTGGTTGTACTCACCCCTTTGGGGACTAACATTTTCAGCTGAGACGATGCCGGTACCTCCACTTGCACCGGGTAGATTCTATGGGATTCCGTCTGACCTCGAGGTGCGGGTGGTACAGTTTCCCAGTCCGGCGATCCCCGGACGCACATACCTTCGAGTTTCTGTCCTGGTACAGTTCGAGGTGGGCCTGAGTAGCGGCCCGGTCTTCCAGGAGTACGTCTCCATCTTTCCTTGTGAGGACGGGGAGATAGGCAGCATGCTACCTCCGCCACCTAGCCCTCCTGGCTGGCGATAGACGAGACTTGTAGCTGGGGAGGTTGGTGGGATTTTTGAGCCAGGCCGGAGCTAACAGAATGGATGGTTTTTGGGTTAGCCGTGTGTATAGGCTATTTTGGTTTATCTTGATAAAGGGTAGTGTTTAGAGCTCCTTTTGATGTATATCTTGTTGTGCTCTACCCCTAAAAGATAAAGGTACTGTCCATTCAATAGTAAATAATATCGAGCCGGTTTCTTGGTATACGATTGTGTTTAGTATGTGTGCAATTGCCCCTCATATGTTGTAAGGGAGAGTCTTCAATATTTGCTTCCGCTATATGTGATGCGCAGGGACCGTTGAAAAAAAAAATTGAGAGCTTAAAAGACATAGCTCTCTCAGGAGTGAAAGTGATGGTTAGCATGACTGTAATAGCCCCAAGGGTGTTTGGGGTGTTACAGCCGGCGTTGTTTGTTTAGTATCAGAGCATTTGGACATAATGGAGTGATAAGGAGCCTCATTTGGAAAATGAGGAATATGAGGACAATGCACACATAGGATATTATACTACCTTAGTTAGTGTTTAACCTTGAAGGATGGGTGGTAGGGATGTACTCATAGATCCTTGCTAGATTGACCTTAGATTGTCAGTAACACGTTGATGTTACTTATATTTGTGGTAATTTGACTATGGAGACCATGAGACTCATATTATTCCTGAGGCAATGCTTGGAAACTGCAGGAAAAGTATGGTGCGACTTGGAAGTTCACATCATGCAAGGGCTGGACCTTCCATCCCAAGAGCTGCACCTCAAATGGAAGATATCCTGCAAGCATTAGCCAATATTGGAAATTTGATGGAAAGACAGGCACAGCAACAGCCTGGGGCAGAACGCCGTACTCAGGGGTTGGTGGAGCAATTCTTGAGGTTAAAGCCACCACCGTTGCTTTAGCTTTACTCACGTCAGTAGCATATTTCTATGCAGGTCTTACCAAAAAAGGATTAAGTTATTTCAGTAAATACATTCAACCAACTCCAATCCTTTTACCCATTAACGTCTTAGAAGATTTCACAAAACCTTTATCACTTAGTTTTCGACTTTTCGGAAATATATTAGCCGATGAATTAGTAGTTGTTGTTCTTGTTTCTTTAGTACCTTTAGTGGTTCCTATACCTGTCATGTTCCTTGGATTATTTACAAGTGGTATTCAAGCTCTTATTTTTGCAACTTTAGCCGCGGCTTATATAGGTGAATCCATGGAGGGTCATCATTGACTCGTTTTCAAAATAGTCATTTTTTTAGTTTAACCTAATTTCAGTGGGATGGGAAGCCCTGAGGAGGCGGAACATTGGATAGATGCAATGGAACAAATCTTCAGGTTGTTGGGCTGTACTGATGATGAGAGAATGGTTTTGGCAGAATACCAGCTGGAAGGGAATGCCAAATTTTGGTGGAGAGCTTCAAAGGATACAATTTTTCCACCAGGTACTCCTATGAACTGGGACGAATTTGTTAGAGCTTTTAATAGAAAACATTTTTCTGACTGTGCCAAGGATCGAAAGATCACTGAGTTTGTTCAATTAGAGCAAAAGGATATGACAGTGGATCAATATGAGGCCAAGTTTTCTGAGCTGTCTAGGTATGCTCCTAGATTGGTTGAGGATCCAGAAGAGAAAGCAAAAAGATTTCTGAAAGGGTTAAGGACTAATATTAGGAGGCAATTGGTGCCTTTGAATATGAGAAAATATACAGAGGTCTATGAGAGGGCTCAGTTAGTGGAACAGGAGTTGGAAAGGGAACAGTTGGAAAACAGAAGACAGTGGTCTTCTGGAGATGTGAGGCGAGGTAAGAGACCTTATGTGGGACAAGGACAGAACTGGACACCTAAGAAAAAGGGTAACTTTGGGAGATTTAGCAAAGGAAAGGAAAGTATGAGTATGGGAAGGATGCCTAACAGGAACGGTGAATGTTCTAGATGTGATGGGAAACATGGTCCTGGTCCCTGCACTGGACAGTTAAAGTGTTTTGGGTGTGGACAAGTGGGTCATTTGAGGAGAAATTGCCTGAAAGAAAGACCTCAAATGAGTTCCGGTTCAGTACGCCAAACGCAACAAAATGCTGCCAAACCTAGTGCACCAAGGAGTTCTCAAAGGCCACCAGCACAAGGAAAGGCGTATGCAGTTACTCAGGAGGAAGCGGAAGCTTCCAAGGATGTCATCTCAGGTACGATTTTGATAAATGATAAGAAGGCGTATGCATTGTTTGATACGGGTGCTACACATTCATTTGTATCTGAAAGGTATAGACAATTGAATAAGATAGAGACTATACCTCTTGAGACGCCTCTTTGTGTTTCTACGCCTTTGAAGGATGTGATTTTGTCTACTTTGGGATGTAGGAATTGTAAGATAACAGTGGAAGGAAAAGATATGGAAATAGACTTGATTGTTATGGCTATGTATGATTTTGATGTGATTATAGGAATGGATTGGCTTCATAAATATCATGCTAAGGTAGATTGTTATAAGAAGATGATTTACTTTGCCTTACCTGACCAGTCTAGTTGTGAATTTTTGGGAAGTCGAGCTCATTTATCTATACCCCTTGTTTCGGCCATGGAAGCTTGTAAACTACTTGATGATGGATGTCAAGGATATTTGGCCCTGGTTAAGGATTATAAACAGGAGGAACCTAAGATTGAGAAGATTAAGATAGTAAATGAATTTCAAGATGTATTTCCTGAAGAATTACCTGGGTTACCATCAAACAGGGAGATTGAGTTCGAGATTGAATTGATGCCTGGAACAACACCGATATCCAAAGCCCCATATAGAATGGCACTGGTGGAATTGAAGGAGCTGAAGGTGCAACTACAGGAATTGCTTGATAAAGGATTCATTAGACCGAGTGCTTCACCATGGGGTGCACCAGTATTGTTTGTGAAAAAGAAGGATGGTTCGATGCGGTTATGTATTGACTATCGGCGATTGAATCAGGAGACTACTAAGAATAAGTATCCTCTGCCTAGAATTGATGATCTTTTTGATCAACTTCAAGGAAGTTCAGTCTTTTCTAAGATCGACTTAAGATCAGGATACCATCAATTAAGGATTAAAGAAGAGGATATACCCAAGACTGCATTTAGGACTCGTTATGGACATTATGAGTTTCTGGTTATGCCATTTGGATTGACGAATGCACCTGCAGCCTTTATGGATTTAATGAACCGGGTATTTAAGCCTTATTTGGATCAATTTGTGATTGTTTTTATTGATGACATCTTGATATATTCTAAAGGACCTAAAGAGCATGAGCAACACTTGAGGACAGTTTTACAGACTCTGAGAGATCAAAAGTTCTATGCCAAGTTTAGTAAATGTGAATTTTGGTTGGATCGAGTGATGTTTTTAGGACATGTGATATTAGGAGAAGGAATATCAGTGGATCCGGCTAAGGTTGAGATGGTGATAAATTGGCCCAGACCGACTACACCTACTGAGATACGGAGTTTCTTGGGGTTGGCTGGCTACTATAGGAGATTTATTGAAGGATTTTCATTGTTAGCAAGTCCTTTGACAAGACTAACCCGAAAGAATGTGAAATTTGAATGAGATGGGGAGTGTGAAAGGAGTTTTCAGGAACTCAAAAGGAAGTTGACTACAGCCCCAGTCCTGACTTTACCGTCTGGATTCGATGGTTTTACGATCTACAGTGATGCTTCTCATAAGGGACTAGGATGTGTTTTGATGCAGCATGGCAAGGTGATAGCCCATGCATCTAGACAGTTGAAACCTCATGAGCTGAATTACCCAACCCATGATCTAGAGTTGGCAGCTATAGTGTTTGCCCTAAAGATATGGAGACACTACTTGTATGGGGAAAGGTTTGAGATTTACACAGATCATAAAAGTTTGAAATATCTATTTTCACAGAAGGAATTAAACATGAGGCAAAGGAGATGGATGGAGTTATTGAAGGATTATGATTGTGAAATAAAGTACCATCCAGGAAAGGCAAACAAAGTAGCGGATGCTCTCAGTCGCAAATCAGCTATGGAAATAGCTAGCTTAAGGATAGCTGAATGGAGTTTGTTAAAATCTGTGACAGACTCAGAATTTAAATTCGAGGTAAATTGCTTGACTGGTACGTTGAGTGCATTGAGGATTGAACCTGAGATTATCAGAAAGGTTAAAATTTTACAAAAAGATGATCCAGAAATTTTGGAGATAAAGAATGCTGTGTCTTTAGGAAAAAGACCTTAATTCCAAATTTCTGAAGATGGTGTAGTAAGATGCCAAGGGCGACTCTGTGTTCCCAATAATGAAGATTTAAAGAGGGAAATTTTGTCAGAGGCACATAAAAGCAGCTATAGTATTCACCCTGGGAGTACAAAGATGTATAGAAACTTACATCCACAGTTTTGGTGGAATGGTATGAAAGCAGATGTGGCCAAGTATGTGTCCCAGTGTTTAACTTGTCAGCAAGTGAAGGCGGAACATCGTAAACCCGCAGGACTTCTACGACCTCTGGATATACCTGAATGAAAATGGGAACATATAACCATGGATTTTGTACAGGGATTACCAAGAACATCAAGTGGTTATGATTCCATCTGGGTAATAGTGGATCGTCTGATGAAGTCTGCTCATTTCCTAGCAGTTCGTGCTAATTATTCGATGGATAAGTATGCAGAAGTATATGTAAGGCAAGTAATACGTTTACATGGAGTCCCGGTGACTATTACTTCTAATAGAGACCCGAGGTTTACTTCAAATTTTTGGAAGAGTCTTCAGGATGCCTTGGGGACTAAGCTTCAATTTAGCACCGCTTTTCACCCTCAGACAGATGGACAGACAGAAAGAGTGATTCAGATATTGGAAGATATGTTGAGGGCTTGTGTGGTGGATTTCAAAGGAAACTGGGATGAAAGATTACACCTGGTAGAATTTGCCTATAACAACAGTTATCAGAAAAGTATTGGCATGGCTCCATATGAAGCATTGTATGGAAGGAGGTGTAGGACTCCGGTTTGTTGGGGTGAAATAGGAGAGAAGAAATTGACAGGACTTGAGCTAGTGCAGATTACAACTGAGGCTGTTGATATCATTAGAAAAAGACTTAAGACAGCTCAAGATAGGCAAAAAGACTATGCAGATAAGCGTAGGAGACCTCTAGAATTTGAGGTAGGAGATCATGTATTTCTTAAGGTATCCCCTGTAAGAGGAGTATCTCGATTTGGAGTAAAAGGTAAATTGAGTCCCAGGTATGTTGGACCTTTTGAGATACTTGAAAGGATAGGGGACGTGGCTTATCGATTAGCACTGCCACCGAAATTGGGAAATTTACATGATGTATTCCATGTATCCATGTTAAAGAAGTATCAACCAGATCCCAGCCATATTCTGGATTATGAGACTATTGAGGTAAATGAGAAGGTGAAATATGTCGAAGAGCCTGTGCGAATACTCGATCGAAAGGAATGAATCCTTAGGACTAAGAGGATTCCATTGGTTAAGGTATTGTGGCAACATCATGGTATGGAAGAAGTCACTTGGGAAAGTGAAGATGAGATGAGGAAAAAGTACCCTCATTTGTTTAAGGAGATATAGACTTTTCCAAATTTCGAGGACGAAATTCCTTAAGGAGGGGAGAGTTGTGGCATCCTCCAAATTTTGAAAATCATTGAAGATGTGAGGACTATGGAAGATCCAATTGTGGGATAGCAACTCTTTGGCTATTTGATATGGCATTTTCAATTGAATGCAATTCTTGGAAATGTAACAATTGTGACTAACAAAATTTATGGAACTTTGTCATTGGACAATTGAGTCACAACTTGCTCAATTAGATGGACATGGTGACCATACCATACAGCCAAGTTGGCGTTTGAAATTGAGGAATTATACGAGTAACAATTTATATTTGTTGTGTTAACCCTACATCATCACCTATGGCTATCACGGTTTTGGAGGAATTGAGGTGTGTTTAATTTGATCAAATTGGCCCAACTAAGTGAGGATTAATTGGAGAAGGAGATGGGCCGGCCAACTAAGGAATTGACCCAGCCCATGAAGCCCCATTTTCGCACGGTTTGGTGGGGAGGAGCTGGCCGAGTATGTGGCACCATGAGGCCTTGTCCTCTTGCCACTTGTCTCCACGCATGAAGGCCTAGAGGAATAGCCTTGGTGAGTGGCCGTGTGAGGTGTGAGAGAGAGAGAGAAGGTGCCGTCAACTGAGTGAGTGAGAGAGAGAGAGAGAAGAGTCGGCCAAAAAGTGAGAGAAAGAAGGAAAAGAAGAACCGAAGGAGGAAGAGGCGTTCAGCCGAGAGGAATTCCAGCTCCAAACCAAGGGGATTCTTGCTGTTTTTCTTCAAATCAAAAGGCAAGAGCTGTCCTTAATCCTTCCTATACATGTCTAGAGTTATATTTTAGCAAGAAATCATGTTTTGTACGGTTGAAGTTGGGTATTTTTGGAGAAACATCAAACCGGGTCAGATTCGGGCGTTGAAGAACAGGGTTGCACCCGAATCTCGTATGGCCGTTTTTGTGGGTTTAGAGATGGATTCTGAGTTGGATGTCTTCCGTGAAGTTGTTTTACACACCTTGAAATTCAACATATTCGAATTTGAGCGAATTTGAATGAGAATTGAGGGGTGAAAAGAGTCTAGCTTGATACCGGATGGGTTTTGGAGTTAGCCGAGAGACCTTTGTTGATTGTTTGCTCTTGTTCATGCCTTTTGAGTTGGAATATTTGCTCGACTCCTTCTGATGATTTGTTAAGAACATCTTGATGCACCTCATAGTAAAATTTGAGCCAATTCCAGTGAGCTTTGCCTAGTGAATCGCAATTTTCTTTGTAGACCTGTATTCTGGAAATCGGACGAGTTAGGGACAGTAGATTGTGGAGCTTATAACCTAACTTTTCTTTGAGAATTTGACTTCGATTTCAAAAGGGAAGTTGTAGAAAACACACTTGGCTACAACATATTCAAAAATGAGAGAAAAAGAGTGAGTTGAAGTGGGTCATTTTGAATTGTTTTACTAATGCTGTATCCTGTGCGTTTTTGAAAATAAGCTGAGAGTTGGTGATTTTTATACTATGCCCTGTGGGCCGAAATTCAAGATGATTCCTTCTAGTGAAATGTTCCCCTACCTCTTGGCTATAACATGGTAATTTTTGATAATTTTTGAAGATGAATCAGTGCCTCAATTTCGTGAATTTTGTGGACCGTGTAATCTGGAATTTTCTGGGCATAGGCCGAATGTGGCCGAGAATAAGTATTTTATAAATACATAGCCTAAACTCATTTTCTTTAGTGTAAAGGATATCTTTGCCTTTTATTTCGATCATGTACATGGATTTACATGTTGAATGGCCAATGTCATGGTGCCTGGAGAGTATTCTTGATTGATTTATATGCTGATCTTAGGGAAAGCATTGGAGAAGTCTTAAGCCGAATGCTGTATTATTCATTTGGGTGTGTTATGCATGTCAAGTTCATGATGTACATGCTATGTTGGTTGGATACCCTCTTGATGTGTATGTATACATGCCATACGTGATTGAGATATGGATATTTGGTCTTAAATTCACTTGGTTCTCATGATATGCATGCTGCTTTGGTGATGGAACAATGGGCTGAGCATGTTAAATGAAGATTCATGTCATGTGATTGTGAATAAGTGAATACATTTGCTGTTGTGCTTGTATGCACCATGGTCATGCTTGTGAATCATGCATGAAAAAGAGATTGTTGCATGACATGCATTGATTATGCCTCGGGAGTATCGAGATGCCCGGCCAGGGAGTGAAAATGCCGGATGCCCAGTAGCCCTGTGTGCGTAAATCTGGATGGCCTCGGAGTTGAGATGCCCGGAGCGTTGGGGGTGCCGGAAGCACGGAGTGTATGTGCCGTGGATGCCTCGTGATGCCAGTTGGGGTGCGAGATGCCCGGCCAGGGAGTGTAAATGCCGGAAGCCCGGATGGTGTGTGCCGTGGATTCCTCACGACGCCGAGGTTGGGTGTGAGATGCCCGGGATGTGGGGAGCCGGAAGCCGGTTGGTTCTTACCGGGATTTGCATTTAAAATTTGCAATCATTTGATATGTGCGTGAGCATGGGCACTGTTCATATAAGAAAAGAGCATGTGATATTATTGAATTACATGGGCATGAGTGGGTTGATCATGTTGGGTGGTGCTCGGAATGTGAATCATATGCATTTGTGCTTGTTGGTATTTTGTGAAGTGCTCATGTTCCTAATTGATGTCAATACGCAAAGACTGTATATGTGATTGGATATACAAGTATGTGTACATACTATGGCTGTTTGGATGGAGCTATTTATGCTGAGCTATGTGATTATAATTTATATTGGTTTATGAGTGAACATGTTTGATAAGAGTATTCGAAAGAGGTTAGAGCACGTGGCTGATTTGTTTGTTTATTGTGACCATACAATGTTTTTGATGTAATTAAATTGCCATGTATTGTTGTGCTATGCTTAATTGTGCTGTATGGGTAGTTTTAAGGATTGCTTTTATGCTGAGTGGTTGTACTCACCCCTTTGGGGACTAACATTTTCAGCTTAGACGATGTCGGTATCTCCACTTGCACCGGGTAGATTCTATGGGATTCCGTCTGACCTCGAGGTGCGGGTGGTATAGTTTCCCAGTCCGGCGATCCCCGGACGCACATACCTTTGAGTTTCTGTCCTGGTACGGTTCGAGGTGGGCCTGAGTAGCGGCCCGGTCTTCCAGGAGTACGTCTCCATCTTTCCCTATGAGGACGGGGAGATAGGCAGCATGCTACCTCCGCCACCTAGCCCTCCTGGCTGGCGATAGACGAGACTTGTAGCTGGGGAGGTTGGTGGGATTTTTGAGCTAGGCCGGAGCTGACAGAATGGATGGTTTTTGGGTTAGCCGTGTGTATAGGCTATTTTGGTTTATCTTGATAAAGGGTAGTGGTTAGAGCTCCTTTTGATGTATATCTTGTTGTGCTCTACCCCTAAAAGATAAAGGTACTGTCCATTCAATAGTAAATAATATCAGAGCCGGTTTCTTGGTATACGATTGTGTTTAGTATGTGTGCAATTGCCCCTCATATGTTGTAAGGGAGAGTCTTCAATATTTGCTTCCGCTATATGTGATGCGCAGGGACCGTTGAAAAAAAAAATTGAGAGCTTAAAAGACATAGCTCTCTCAGGAGTGAAAGTGATGGTTAGCATGACTGTAATAGCCCCAAGGGTGTTTGGGGTGTTACATTATTATTCTTTACTGGGCAAGGATGTTTGCTCATACCTTACAATTTCATATTGAAAGCATGGACGTACCTCCAATTGCACAATACGGGGTGGTAGCACACCTTGACGTTTCTTTTCACGGCATATACGATCCTGGCATAGACATGACATTTTCCAAGTATGAAGCTTGATCCCTATGAAGTTTGTGGCATGGTTCCTTAACCATGATGGCGAGATGTTCGTTCCTTTGCCTTTTGGTGTAGGTGGACCTGGAGATGGGATGGATGGCGCCTAGACACCAGTGTTCGTGTGGAGGCCGAACGATAAACTTTTGTTTTTTGTAAGACGTGGGCTGGTATGGGAAGTTCGTGGAGTAGTCACCCTTACCCCTATCCCTGACTTTGATGCGCCTTACTTTTGTTTGTACATGATGTATATATATAGGCGAGGAACATGGAAAAAGAAAAGTTCAGGTTGATAAATTTTGTGAAGCCCCAATGATGGTAAATGAAAGGAAGTCTTTCATGATCTAGTTTAATTGCATGTATGCAAATGGCTAATAATATGAATTGCTAAAAGGACTGCAAGATAACCTCATATTATAAATTATGGATTATAAATAATCCATGTTATACATGCTAACCTTTATTGGTAAATACTATGTGATAATGTAAGAAGTGTACAAGATTAATTAGATGTCAATTATAATTGTAATTCCGCTTGCGCTTAGTATGTGATGCCCTGAGACGTCACAGATACTTTGCGCTACATCAAGGAGGGGAAAAACTAAAATCGAGGCACATATGTTCCTTTGAGATTCTAAAGAGAATTGGGATCCTAACCTATTGTCTTGCGTTGTTGCTGATGTAGGTATAAGTGCATGACATCTTTCACGTGTTGAGGTTGAGGACGTATGAACTTGACCCAATCCACATACTAAATCTTGAAGTATTAGACGTGGACGATAGAGTGTCGTACATGGAAAGCCCGGTTCATATCGTGAATCAGAAAGATTGGATTCGGTGAATCAAGATAGTCCCCTTGGTCAAAGTGGTCGACAACACCACGGGGACTGAAGAAGCAATCGGGGAAAGTGAGATTGGATGAGATGACGACACCCCCACCTTTTTGTTTAAGGATTGGTAAAGATTTGAATTTCGAGGACGAAATTTTTATAAGAGGAGAAGAGTTGTGACATCCCAGATTTTCAACCATGCTTTCTACTGAATAAATCAGACTTTTTATTAGCACGTCTATAGGGCTGTTCTCAGAGCTGATCACTCTTAAGATAACTAGACTATCGAGGAAATCATTAAAGATTTTAAGGCAAATAGACTTGAGAATTCGACTAGGAATCGGCTGCTCAAGCGTGTTCATCTGTTGAGATCATTATGGCAAGACATAAATTAATTAGAGATCGAGATAGGTCGGCTTGACAAAGATGTGTGGCTAATCGTGAGTGACAGCACTAAATTGGAAAATTCTCGTCGACCGACACTAGATTGTATTGTCTATCGTTTTAGTGTCCCGTGTCCGTATTTGAATTCTTGAGATTTCTGCGACAATCGAGAGTCGCCAATGTGTCGAGTGGATTCATTGTGGCTCAAAGAAAATCGACCACGGGTTATTTACATTAGAAAGTTTTGAAAACTACTTGGTAGTCTAGGTCACGCTAAAAACGAGCCGAATGAAAATTAACCGCCAAGTTGAGTCCGATTTCAGAAATTGAATATTCTGTTATGTCACAATAAATTCTAGGAATGTCGACTCAATCTCAGAAGATTTTTCAGAGATTCCGAGATTTTTATGGAAAATCATTTCGGAAGTCGCGGAAATTAACGGAAATTCGGATTGGCCGAATTGAGGAGAGTTTTGACTTTCAAGCTTAACTATTTGGCATTAGGGGATTGCAGAATTGGTATGGGCAATTTCTTCGACGAAGTTGGACATTAAATGGGGAATTTTGGTGAGGAATTGAAGCTCAAATCAATGAAATTCGGATGCTAAATTAGGAGCTGGAATTTTAGCTTCAATTTGGATAATTTGTGGAAATTTACTTGTTGGAAAGTAAATGGGAGACACAAAGGATATTTATGAGGACTTGAGACGGAACAAACAATTAATTGGGTGGATAACATTTGTAGACTTTTTCTCCCCAATCCTTGGCTTCCTTCGCACGTTCCCTTCTCCTCTTCTCTTCGAGCATCCCTGGTTCCTCGACTCCGCTTGCTTCTATTCTCACTTTCCTCTGTATCTTCATCCACCGAACCACCCTCCTTGCTACCATTTGTCCACTGTCCAGCCTCCATGGGTCAAAGTTCTTCAAGCAAAAGTGTGGCGTTGACTCCTTGAAGCCCACAAACCACCAAAGAAACCCATCGAAGACTCAGCCGCACGTCCTCCACGTTCCCTCACCACTCCATACGTCTGACAACTCTCTCCTTCGAAGCCTCCACCGCTTCTTTCATTCGGTCGCCGCTTCCTCCAGTCAATAGCAACACACCAAACGTCCATCGTCTCTCTAATCTCCACGTAGCAAGTCCATCGAAGCCTTGTGTTGATGCTAGTTTCTTCAGCTCGTGTCTTCTCCCAACAACATCACCGATCCATGCGCCTTCACCTTGAGCTACACGAAGCCATCAATCGAAGCTACCCACGATGTCTCTCTCCTTCGGGCCGTGAATTCCAGTGAAGCCAAGGTAGCCCAGCAGTTTCTTGTTTGCTCGGGCCCAGTAGCCCAACTTCCATTCCAACAAGTCCATTGAAGCCCTTGCGTTTTCTTCGGCCCAAGAATTCAGTCAAAGTCAGCCCAGTCTTGAGGCCCGCGAAGTAGTCCAAGCCCATCTCCAAGCAAGCCTAGCTCGCATTTGTTCAGCCCAACTTCAATTTTGGATTGGGCCCATTCGAAGCCCAAATTTTAGCCCATCTCCAAAGTTCAGCCACAGGTTCAGCAAGCCCAGTTTTGAGCCCAAGCTCGCGAAGCAAGTTAGCCCAAGTTCGGCCCAAGCCCAGCTTTTTCTGTGGGCTTACAAGGCTTGTAGGCCCGGCCCAAGTGTTCGTCAACATCGCCGAAAATTCAAATTTCGACCGTTGTCGCATCGCCATCGCGCCGTTTTCGCGGTGATCCAATCTCCGCTTTTAATCAAGTGAGTTTTGCTCACTAATGCCTTATTAGTTTGCTAATGATGCTTAGGGGTTGATTATATTTAATTAAGTGCAATTAGGTGGTTAGATTAAAGTAGATTAGTGATTATTAGATAATTGTGATGCATGTTAGGCAATTGGATTGAGCATTTAGCAAGTAGACATGTACTAGTATTTATCGAATGTATCTCGGGATTTTTCCCGACCCTTATTGGGCTTCAATTAGGCATTACGGGCCTAAATTGGATTTTTAGTGTTTATTTATTAATTTTCGAAATTATTTATTTATTTATTTATTTTTCGAAAATTAAGCAGGGATGGCCGACAACGGAATTTTATGCTGATTGCCGTGGCGCAGTCTGTTTATTTAATTGAGCTTTATTTTGTGCTGAATTGAATTATTTGTGAAATTGGGAATTATTCTTTAATGGAATAATCTTTGGTTATTAATTGGAAAATAACTGGGTGTCGGTTGACAGCACCAAAAGCATTTTGGTGGACTATAGATAATGTTGGGATTTGTGGAAATGAAATTATAATATTTTGGCTAAGGCCGACCGTGTACCCACGCACAAGTATTTTTATCAAAAAGGATAAAAAAATGGTGATTTGATTAAATAATAATTTTCAGCATATTTTGAAAGTATGGCTGGCAGCTTCTAGTGAGCAAATATAATTTTCAACATACTATGAAAGTATGGTTGGCAGCTTCTAGTGAGGAAATATAATTTTCAACATACTATGAAAGTATGGCTGGCAGCTCCTGGTGAGCTATAGTATACTATATTGATAATTGTGGCGGCTTCTGATGAGCTATAGTATACTATATTGATAATTGCGGCAACTTCTGGTAAGCATATATAATATACTATATGAGTATAACAGTGGCAGCTTCTGGTGAGCATACATAATATACTATATCTGGAACTGAGGCAACTTCTAGCGAGCATAAGTCTATAGTATATTATCTCAGTAATTAAGGCATCTTCTAGTGAGCTATTGTAACGACCTGAGTCCCACTGTATAATATTGTCCGCTTTAGACACTGAGTCCTCACGGATTTAAAACGCGTTATACAGAATAGTGGAACCCAAGCTATTATAAACTAGCTTATGACTCCCTCCCTAGGCGATGTGGGACAAAGACCCCTTCCTTGCGCACGTTCGGGGACTGAGGTGCGGACGCATTGCCATCTCTCCCCCCCGCGCACCGCCGCTTGGGCTGTCACACTCTCCCCTCCTTGGGAGCACAGCGCCCTCACTGTGGCCCCATACGCGGTCGGGAGTCGACTTTAATACCATTTGTAATTACCCGGGTCTCACTGTATAATATTGTCCGCTTTGGGTCTTCAGGTGACGCGTTTTAAAGCCATGAGGACTCAGTGTCCAAAGCGGACAATATTACACAGTGGGGCTCAGGTCATTACAAATGGTATCAGAGCCGACTCCCGACCACGTGTGGGGCCACAGCAAGGGCGCTGTGCTCCCAAGGAGGGGAGAGTGTGATAGCCCGAGCAGCGATGCACAGGGAAGAGGGATGGCGGTGCGTCCGCGCCTTGGTCCCCAGACGTGCGTAAGGAAGGGGTCCCTGTCCCACATCGCCTAGGGAGGGAGTCTTGGGCCAGTTTATAATGGCGTGGGCCCCTCTAACCTATGTGACGCGTTTCACGTACGCTTCCGCTGCGCTGAAAACAAACCCGTGAGGGGCCCACTGTGGGGCCGCCAAAGCGGACAATATCAGTTTGGGGAAAGGAATGGCCAAGTGCAACCTTGTCCCCAAATGACGCGTTTTAAAGCCGTGAGGACTCAGTGTCCAAAGCGGACAATATCACACAGTGGGGCTCGGGTCATTATAAATGGTATCAGACCCGACTCCCGACCGTGTGTGGGGCCACAGCAAGGGCGCTATGCTCCAAAAAAGGGGAGAGTGTGACAGCCCGAGCGGCGGTGCGTGGGGAGGAGGGATGGCGGTGCATCCGCGCCTCAGTCCCTAGACGTGCGCAAGGAATGGGTCTTTGTCCCACATCGCCTAGGGAGGGAGTTCTAGGCTAGTTTATAATAGCTTGGGTCCCTCTAATCTGTATAACGCGTTTCACGTACGTTTTCGCTGTGCTGAAAACAAAGCCTTGAGGGAGGGAAATGGCTTCGTGCAATTCCGTCCAAAGAGGACAATATTATGGCTTGGGAGAGGGAAGGCCCAAGGGATGGCCCTCTGCCCTTGCATAACGCGTTTTAAAGCTGTGAGGACTCAGTGTCCAAAGCGGACAATATCACACAGTGGGGCTCGGGTCATTATAAATGGTATCGGAGCCGACTCCCGACCGCGTGTGGGGCCATAGCGAGGGCGCTGTGCTCCCAAGGAGGGGAGAGTGTGATAGCTCGAGCGGTGGTGCGTGGGGAGGAGGGATGGCGGTGCGTCCGCGCCTCGGCCCCTAGACGTGCGCAAGGAAAGGGTTTTGTCCCACATCACCTAGGGAGGGAGTCCTAGGCCAGTTTATAATAGCTTGGGTCCCTCTAATCTGTATAACGCATTTCACGTACGCTTCCGCTGCGCTGAAAACAAAGCCTTGAGGGAGGGAAATGGCTTCGTGCAATCCCGTCGAAAGAGGACAATATTATGGCTTGGGAGAAGGAAGGCCCGAGGGATGGCCCTCTGCCCTTGCATAACGCGTTTCACGTACGTTTCCGCTGCGTTGAAAACAAAGCCTTGAGGGAGGGAAATGGCTTCGTGCAATCCTGTCCAAATAGGACAATATTATGGCTTGGGAGAGGGAAGGCCCGAGGGATGGCCCTCTGTCCCTGCATAACGCATTTTAAAGCCGTGAGGACTCAGTGTCCAAAGCGGACAATATTATACAGTGGGGCCCGAGTCATTACAGCTATACTACCTATTATCGGCTTAAAACGACCGGGGAATGGTCATCGTTGACATGTAATCGACTAGGTCGATTGATCATTGCTTTGATCTGATGTCGTGAATTGATTGATTGAATTCAAATGTCCGATGAATCGTCCGATTGACATGAAATCAACTGGGCCGATTGATCGAGATATCGATCCGTGATTCCTAGGGTATTTATTAAACTGTGCTAATATGCAGGTGGAATTTAAGGCCAAGGTAAGTCCTCTGACCCGTGTGTGCATAGGCAGCCCGGATAGTGTATTGGTTTACTAATCGAGTCTTAGGGGGTAGAACTTGCTATGACGTAGTCTCATCTCGGTTGTGGGACAACATTTCAGGTCCCTAGGTGCAGTAGACTTGAATTTTTGAAGATCTCGGAAGTCTGGTGCAGTCATCGAAGGCTCCGGTTGGAGTATGGAGGATGATGAAGAGAAGGACGAGGACCCGTAGTTTGTGGAACCCCCACCCCGCTTGTAGACCTTGTTCTGGACATGTTTAAGTTGATTATAACTTGGTAGCCTGCCTTATATATATGTGCATTGGTTTGCAATGTATATAAGTGTGGTTGTTTTTGAAAGTTCAATATTTAGTTCTACTTTCCTATCCCATTGTTTATTGTATGATGATTATTTTATATGCTTCCACATGCGTATTAAAAAGAAAAGGGTTGGCGATACATAGTCCTGGGATATTGCATTATAAAATCGACCAAGTAGAAGGATGTGTGCGTGCCCGAGGATCGGGACGTGATATCAGCAGTTAGCGGATGCAATTGCAGTCATTGGAGGCAGATTAAAGATCGCTCAGAGTCGCCAGAAAAGCTACGCAAATAAGCATCGAAGGCTTTTGGAATTCCAAGTTGGTGATCACGTTTTTGAAGGTGTCACCAATGAGGGAACTTTGCGTTTTGGCAAGAAGGGAAAACTAAGTCCGAGGTAAGTAGGTCCATTTGAGATTCTAGAGAGAATCGGGATCCTAACGTATCGTCTTTGTTGACACCTAATTTTGGGGGCTCATTTTTGCTAAAAAAATAAAAAAATAAAAAATGCATGGCATATAGTTTAGATAGATTTGATTTTTTTTCCATTTTCTTATATTTTGTTTTATTTTATTAAGATTTTTATAGATTTAGGTAATATGCACTTGGATGTGTTTTTTTGCGCAAAAGGGGAATTTTTGATCGAATATACAAAAATATTGCGCGGAGTGAAATAATATATCCGATGAAATTTTACGCGAGCAAAATCGGCAATAAAATATACCACGAAGATACAATTTTTGGGAGTATAAAAGGGGGCCTCCTTTTCGGAAAAAAAAAGGGGGAAAACAAGTGAAAAGAAGAGAGAGAGAGAGAGAGAGAGAGAGAGAGAGAGAGAGAGAGAGAGAGAGAGAGAGAGAGAGAATTGACGGAGGGTGAGCTAAGGTAGAGAAAAAAATAAAAAAATAAAAGAAGAAAGAAGCATTGAAGCCTCCCCCGTGCGCGTCTGTTCGTCTTCCTTGAGGGGGGGGAAGTCCTCGCCGGCCGCCGTCGCCATCGGCGCCATCGCCGCCACGCCATAGCTCGCGCTGCCGCTTCCGAACCCCCTCTGTCTGTCCTGCGGCTTGCGCCGCCCCTCCGCCGCTCTCGAAGCCCCTTGCCGCCGAGCCAATGACGCCGACGTCCTCTGCCGCTCCAGATCCGCCGCACCTCGATGCCACTTCTCCGCCCGCGAAGCCCTCGCCGCTGCCAAGCTGTCTTCGCGCGCCCCCTGCAGCCGAGCCTCGACGTCTTCGGCCCGCAGCGCCTCCTGCGGCTCCTCACTCCGCCCTCGAGCCCCCGAGGTCCTCGGCCCGAGACGCCCCTGCTCCAGTCGTGCCGCCCCGAGCCGCGACACCAACTACCTCGATCCTCAACGCCTTGGCGAGCCACCGGCAGCCCCCGAGTCGCGACACCAGTCGCCTCCGATCGTCGACGCCACCGTAGAGCCCAGATCTAGGCCGCCTCGAGCCGCGACCCTACCTGTCGTCGCGACCCGTCCCGACACCTTGTAGAGCCACCCGCGCACCCCTGCCGTCGCCGATCCGCCACGCTCGAGCCCCCCTGGCGTCGTGCCGCCGTCGCGCCATCCCCGGAGCTCTGCCGGAAACCTAGCCGGCAACCCTCCTCCCCAAAACCGGAGGCCACTTTCCTTTAAAAAAGAAAAAAAAAAGAAAAAAAAAAAAAAAAAAAAAAAAAAAAAAAAAAAAAAAATCAATTAGGTAGATTTTCTTTTATTTATTTACTTTATTTTATTTTTATTGTTTATTGTTATCCTATTTTTGTTAACAACATTAGGCCTTGATATGTGATTGGAAATTTCAATTTATCCCTAATTCGCAACCGCGCGATTTTTTATTTCGTCCATAAGGCTTTAGACGAAGTAATTAATTATGCGGGAATAAAATTGATATTTTGATCTTTAAGGCTTAAGATCAATTTATCGATTTTACTAGCGAAATATTGTCCTTTGATTTGAACGATGTGTGATGTTTTTGGATAATTTTGAATGGTCTTGATTGCCCTGTTTATATTGAAATATGTCTGAATTAGAATATTGCATGTTTAGGGTTATTTGCACATTTAAGCTAAGCATTTTAGTTATCGTAAATCTTGAAAAAAAAAAAACAAAAAAATCAGTTAATTTAGGTTGCATATTTAATTATTAGGAATTGCTAATTTCAAAACAAAATCAAAAAAATCAAAAAAAATCTTAAACTATGATTAGCTTTTATTGTCTTGCATATTTAGATTAGGGATTTTAATTAGGTCATAAAAAAAAAAACAAAAAAAGCAAAAAATTCATTTAGAATGCTAGTTGAATTGCATATCAAATTTTGATTAAATAAAAAACAAATAAAAATCATTAGACATGTTAGAGTAGAATTGCATGTTTAAGCTTAGAACATTTTTTAGATAGATTGCATCTTAGGCTAGAAATCGCTAAATTAAAACAATGTCTTAATTTAAATTATAATGACCTAATTCCTAGTTTAAATATGATAGAATTTTAATTTAGTTAGGAATTTCATTCAAATATCTTAGGATAGATTACTTCCACTTTTTAGGGTAAATTGCAATTTTTAGAAAAATAAAAACCATAAAATCAAAAAAATCAAAATCTTGCATGAGCATGTAGAATTAGAAATGTAGATTTAGTAAATAAGACATTTAGGCTAGGAAATTAGTTTTTTATAATCACATTTTTAGGATTATATTTTTTAGAAATCTCTTTTTAAATAGGTTAAGATTAGATTTAGATAATTTCATTCTTAGAAAAGTTGGCATCCTTAAAAAAAAAAACAAAAATAAAGAAATGGTTTTCTAAGTCAAAATAGGGTTAATTTAAATTAATCCTAAACATGAATTAGAAAATTATTCGTTTTTAGGTAGTTCAATTAGGGCTTTTATTAATTCAAAATTCTAGATAAAAAAAAAAATCAAAAGTCGCGAATTGGTATGGGCTTGGGAGAGCCCGAATTAAGTCTAGGCTTAACAATCCATTAGCCAAACTCTAAGTGGTTCACCCCGAAAAATTTGGTCACGACAGACTTGGCGACTCCATTTGGGGACTTGAGTTAAAACTCTTAGTAGACTTAGGCCAATTTTTCTTTTCTTTTGAAAAATGTTTTTGTTTGGCAGCAAGGATCTCGGTACGTCCCTAACATTTAAGGTGTTAAATGTTTTTGCAGATTGGGAGGTATAAGGGGAAGTGTTTGATGACCTTTGTTTTGCGGGGAGGTGTAGGAATGAATGGTTTATTTTTATGTATGAAGTGTTGCTTGATATAAACTATTGTGCATGCCTTGCATTTAGCACTACACCGTTGCACACACAACTGCCGCCGCCGGACTGGGCCGCACTAGGATATTTAGGATGGTATTGGGTTGGATACGACTTCGACCGCGAGGCCGCGTAGTAGAGGTTGCCCAACCCAATCCCGAAAGTTTCTTTCTTGGTGTCAAGAATGTTTACCCTCGCCCGCAAGGCTGCGTCGCATTGGGGTATCAATCTTGGCGAGCCGGAGTTAGAAGGGCTTGACTTAGTATACGAGGCTGCAACTAAGTCATCCCACCCTTTTAGCTCCACCTTGCTTAGCCTTCCTAGTTAGAAATCGAACCTCACGTTTCATGTGCTTGTCTATGTGGTTGCTTTAATCGCCCTGTGAAGTAAGTTTTCTACCCTTTACTCTTGCAATTTACTTATTGAATTTCGTTTTTCTTTCGTCGGTCCATGACATTAGGTTGGTTAAATCATGATTTATAAACAATGGGAAGATCCGACATTTGATTCGTGCTTGCACTAAAGGTTGAACTTAAATCATGGTGGGATCGTTTGGGCCATGATGGCCAAAGATATGTTGAAAGTAGACTGGGTCGCCTTGCTCCCCTTCTCGACATCGATGTTTAAAGTGGCGTCATGCAAGCACTCGCTCATTTCTGGTGCCCCCAAACATCAACATTTATATTTGGTAAGCATGAGCTCACCTCGACCTTGGAGGAGTATGGCATCGCCATAGGAAAACCTTTGGAAGTGGATCTAATAAACCCACCTCTTGGAATAAAACCTGCATCAATTTTGTCTGATTTTCTTAGGATGGATGAGGATCGAATTAAAAGAGTGCTAAAAGATAATTGTCTTGCATGTCATTTTTCCTTCCTAGATCAAAGTTTTGCTGATGCAGACGCTCTTTTAAAAAGCAAGATATTCATCTTAGCCTTTTTCGGGTTTATTATTTTTCCTCTTCGCAAAGGAGCTATTAATCCTGCTATTATATGGGTTGTCAAACAAGTGTGTGCTTGTAACAACCCAGGCCCCACCTTGTATAATATTGTCCGCTTTGGATGGGATTGCACGAAGCCATTTCCCTCCTCACGGCTTTAAAACGCGTCATACGGGTTAAGAGGGGCCCAAGCCATTATATACTGGCCCAAGACTTCCTCCCTAGGCGATGTGGGACGGGGACTCCTTCCTTGCGCATGTCAGGGGACCGAGGCGCGGACGCACCGCCATCCCTCTTCCCCGCGCACTTGCCGCTCGGGCCGTCATACTCTCCCCTCCTTGGGAGCACGGTGCCCATTTGTGGCCCCACACGCGTGATCGGGAGTCGGCTCGATACCATTTGTAACGACCGGGCCCCACTTGTATAATATTATCTGCTTTGGATGGGATTGCACGAAGCCATTTCCCTCTCTCACGGCTTTAAAACGCGTCATACAGGTTAAGAGGGGCCCAAGCCATTATATACGGCCCAAGACTTCCTCCCTAGGCGATGTGGGACGGGGACTCCTTCCTTGCGCACGTCCAGGGGCGAGGCGCGGACGCACCGCCATCCCTCTTCCCCGCACCGCCGCTCGGGTCGTCATAATGCTTTGGGGTTGGTTTTGTCAATACCATTCTAGCTGAAACATTTTTGTCACTTACCCGATTTAAGGAAGATGAGGATAAAACTTTTCATGCACTGATTGAACTCTTACAAATCTGGTTCTTTTCTCACATGAGAAAGATCGACATTTACATGCATATTATTAATATTACTGATTCTCATCATCCCATTGAGGTATTCAAAAAGTATCAGAATCGAACTCCAAATCTTTCTTACTCAAAATGGATCAAATTATTGAAAAATTCCAATACCAAAAGTTTCCTATGGCATGCTAAATGGTTCCAAGTCTCCGAGGCACGCCTCTCTCATGGCGATGATGAGCCAATTCCATTATTGGGGATCACCGGTGCCACTTCTTACTATCCACTCCGAGTGGCCCGTCAATATCGAGTTGTGCAGGACCTGCCACCCCCTCTCAAGCTTGGTTTGTTCCAAATTCAATTCACTACCAAGGATGGTGATCACAAGAGATGGCTCCACTGCATCGAACAAGCCTGGCTCGCATGTCGCAAACAAAAGTTGAACTTGCCCGAGGATGAGCTTGAAGGGAAGGAAAAGGTTTACCATGCCACTACTCGATACATCCGTCGACACAAAATTCCAACCAAGTATCTCCCGAAGGTGCCGGATGTGACTGAGAGGCCCACTCGGCAAGCGGAGCTTAATCGTCACAAGACGAAGATTGAGCAACTTGAGAAGCAAGCCAAGAAGGATGCCAAAGAGAAGAGGCAATTACGTCGAGTGTTGGCTTCCCATTTGTTTATGGATCAGGCTAAATAAAGTGGCTTGAGTCAATTTAGTCTTTCTACTTTAGCTTAATGTCTAGGAAGTTGAGTCATTTGCTTTATTTGTCGAGAACTTTTCAAATGTCATTTTCAATCAATTTCATTAATAAAAGTGGTTAGATTTTCGTCATGGGCCGGCACATTTCATATCAAAGTGCTTATGTATGTTCATTCATGTTTAATCAATTTAGGTGGTAACGGACCCTCCACGCTCACCCATTATCACTCGATCAAGGGCCAAAATGGTGGAACAAAATGAGATGCGTGATCGTATGTCCAATATGGAAGATCAGCTCCGTCAGTTAGCTGCTTCCATGGAGGTTATAATGACTCAATTCAAATCATTCCAAGTCAATCCGACTCCTCCATCCGTTCTTCCTCGAGGGCTGTTATCCAGAAGCAAGCGAGATGACCCCGGTCGAGTAATAATGGCATGCTTGATTTAGAAGACAACCCATCCCCGATCAATGTGGAAAAGGAAAGCTTGTTGACCTCCCCAAGACGGAGCCGGATGAATGCTTCGCGAAACTTGAAGAAAAGGTGAAACAAGCTGCGGGAGTCACAGAACTCACTCCCTTTTGACTTGTCGGTCTACGAGAAATTCAAGTTGCCAAAGACGTTCAAGATGCCGGAATTTGAGAAGTACGATGGTACGACCTGCCCAAAGTCTCATTTGCAGATGTACCATGTACGCATGGCCCAATATGTCAAGAATGAGCCCCTCATGATTCAATCATTTCACGCGAGTTTGACTGGGCCCGCGCTAAACTGGTACGTGATGAAGAATGTGAATCTTCTAGAGACCTGGAACGAGGTGGCCGATGCTTTTCTCAAGCAATACAAGTTCAACATGGACATCGCTCCTTCCGAGAAGATCTTGAGAGGATGGAGAAAAAAAGGAGTGAGTCGTTTAAGGAGTACGCCGTGAGATGGCGAAATCTAGCTGCTCAAATCACTCCTGAGCCTACTAACAAGGAGTTGATGAAGCTGTTCATAAAGACCCTCCCATCTGATTTCCGTAATCGGATGGCTAGCACTTATGTCAAGAGTTTCAACCAGCTGATTCCAGTGGGAGAACAAATCGAAATGGGGATAAGGGAAGGATGGTTTGCTGAACCATCAAGTAAAAGATTCTCTGCTAAGAAGGAGAAAGAAGCTATTGTGGACGTAAACATGGCTTATGAGCCAAGAATGTATCAACCGTGGCTCACCCGTCCAGATCAATCCAAGGCAGCAACGAACCGCTGGTCGCCCACAATTTCTAAATAATAAAAGGGAGTTCACTCCTCTCCCTAGATCTCCATCCCAAGTGTTGGCGATCCTAAGAAAGAAAGGCTTGCTTACTAGTGAGCCAAAGCGCCCTAACCGCGAAACCCTTCGTAGTTATGATCCAACAAAGAAGTGTGCTTACCATAGTGGGAAATTGGGACATTCAGGCGATGAGTGTTTCACCCTCAAACACAAGATTCAAAATCTCTTGGACACGAAGGCCTTTTCGTTCCAAACCGCTCGACCAAATGTCCAAAAGAATCCGCTACCGGAGCATGAGGGTATAGTGAACACTATTCGGAACCCGAAGTTGGTTGCATCAAGAACTCGAAGGTACATGTGGCGGATGCTTACAATGGCCTAGTGAGAGCTGGGTATTATCTGGATCATGAGGATATCCCCCTGTCACTAATGAAGGAAAGAGTTGCCAACATGGTGGATGACGGCATTATAGTATATGCCGACCATAATTGCATACTTTCCACTATTTCCCACATCATCATCGATTGGGAGGAGGAACAAGCCACACTTGTTGCTGAAAAAGAAGAAGTTGATCCTTTACTCGCGAACATGCCCCAGTTAGAGGACGCGTCCGATGATGAGATAGTGATTGAAATGCCACAGCCATATGAGTATGTCAGCAACAAGGCCGTCCCTTGGTTCTATGACTTGGATGTTGGCATTGTTACAAGTCTGGCGGACTTATGCTCAAGCAAATGCTCAACCCGCAAAGCCTCGTCACCGATGAAGAGGCTAAGAAATTTCTGGCTATGATTAAAGCAAGTGAGTACAACGTGGTCGACCAATTGAGGAAAATGCCGCCCGGAGTCTCTTTGCTTGAACTCCTACAGACATCGCCCGTGCATCAAAAGGCACTGATGAAGGTGCTAAGTGAAATTCATGTGCCAGAGACGATTGAGGCAGACAAGTTAGAAGAGTTTGTAGGATCAGTCCTTCTCAAGGATTTGATCGCCTTTTCCGATGAAGAATTCCCTCTTGAGGGTAGAGGGCACAACAAGGCACTTTACATATCTGTCAAGCACAAGACTACACATATGTCTCGAGTGCTCATTGATAATGGGTCTGCCCTAAATATATGCCCATTGGCTACTCTTCACCGTCTCAAAGTTGACCCATCCGGGATACATGGTGCAACGACGTGCGAGCTTTCGATGGCACGAAGAAGGACGTGATCGAGCAAATCCACCTTGATATACAAATAGGGCCGGTCGTCTTCAACATTCCCTTACAAGTATTGGACATCCCCACTTGCATTCAACTTCTTACTTGGGTCGTCCCTAGATACACACCGCGGGTGCGGTACCTTCAAGTTTGCATCGGCTGTGAAGTTCGTGATTGAAAGGAAGCTGGTCACCATGTATGGTGAGGAGGATCACCTAGGATCTATCGGGAGATGGCCATCCCCTATGTAGAACCAGATTCGAGTTCGAAGCAAGCTACCACTCTTTCAAGTTAGTATCCACCATACATGCCTCTCCTGACTCGACGCCTCCTACTCCCGAAGTTTCAAATGCTGCCCTTATGATGGGAAGAGTGATGGTCGGGAACAGTTTTGTTCCTGGTAACGATCTTGGAAGAGATGGTCAAGGCATTTGAGACCCCATTGAAACCCCTCAGAGGTCCCATTCTACTGGATTAGGGTACCATGGAAGAGGTGGACAAAATTCTAGAGGAAGAAGACAAGAAGGACCGAACCCGACACCTAACCGAAGGCAAGGGAGGCAAAACCCGTTGCCCCCAAGTATTCATGAAACATTCCCTGGTCCTCCGGTAATGATGCAAGATGAGGCGGAAGTGATAGACACCCTGGGGCAGCCGAGCGGCAAGTTTGATTACCTGGTGAAATATTCGGCCCCTCCAAGCTTCTACATAGATCCCCGAAGCATTCCCAGATGGATGGGGTGGCATGGATGATCCGACACCCCGAAGACCGAGGACCTGAAGACATGCTGGAAGGAGTAACAAGCTTGTTCGATGACATCGTCATAGGAGCCATTGACGAAGGATCCCAGAAGAAATGGGCCTTGGCCCACAAGTGTAACTCATTTATCGATTTCTCGCATTCCCCTGCGTGGGAATTTTTATTGCTTTCTAGGAATAATTATCGCTATCTAGCGATTGTCTTTGATTTCTTTTTAGGATTTGGATTTGCATTTTCCATTCAATAAATATAATTGATTGATGAATATCAATAAAATTACAAGTTTTATTTTGAGGTCATGATGAGGTACACCAAACCAGCCCGGTGATGATATCCAGCCGATAAAAAAGAGAGAAAAATCCAATGAGAATTCTGAGGCCTGGGCTTCATCATGCTTCCTCGTGTCAAAATGTTTATAAAAAAAAAATCATTTTCAAAAGTCTTTCAAAAAGTCTTTCAAAAAATCTTTCAAAAAAATACATATTACTTTGTTTTTCTAATTTATCTACCTCCTGTTTCAGGGATAATCTTATAACGTGCAAAGGCATAGAAATGGACCAATCCAATGCTGCAAGTACGATAATGAAGACCCTGGAGACACAATTGAAGACTCCATTGAAGTGCAGCGTAGCTGGGAACAGCATGAAAAAGCCAAGGTTCTTACATCGAGCAAAACCTGTCACTATCAATTTAAGTGACAGAAGAAACCAAGGAGGTCAAAATTGGGGCAAATCTCCCCAAAGATGAGGCTGAGCACCTAATCCAGCTGCTAAAGGAATATCAAGATATCTTTGCATGGACTTATGCTAACATGCCTGGTTTAGACCCGGCAATCGTGGAGCACGCCTTACCTACTAATCCGGACGTGCCACCTAAGAAGCAGAGGCTACGGAGGACTAAACCTGAGCTCTCAAAGAAGATTGAGGAAGAGGTGATGAAGCTTTTGAAAGTGGGATTTATTGAGGTCTCACAATATCCTGAATGGGTGGCTAACATTGTGCCAGTAATGAAAAAAGATGGTCGAGTTCGGGTCTGTGTCGACTATCGGGATTTGAATAAGGCCAGCCCGAAGGATGATTTCCCGCTACCCCACATAGACGTCCTTGTGGATAGCACCGCTGGATTTGAGTTATTCTCATTCATGGATGGTTTCTCCGGATATAATCAGATAAGGATGAAGGAGGAAGATAAGGAGAAGACTGCATTTATCACTCCATGGGGAACCTTTCATTATAAGGTCATGCCCTTTGGACTCAAGAACCCAGGGGCAACTTATCGGCGGGCCATGGTAACTCTATTCCACGATATGATGCATAAGGAGATAGAAGTCTATGTTGATGATATGATTGCAAAGACCCAACCTGGGAGAAGCCATGTTGAAACTCTAAAGAAATTGTTTGATCGTCTTCGCAAATTCAAGCTTCGATTAAATCCCGCTAAATGCGTGTTTGGAGCAACGTCTGGTAAATTACTCGGATTCATTGTGAGCAGTAAAGGGATTGAGATCGATCCATCAAAAGTCAAGGCTATATGTGAGTTACAACCACCATCAACGGTCAAAAGAAGTCCGAAGCCTCTTGGGGAGATTGAATTACATTGCCCGTTTCATTTCCCAGTCTGAAACTGCCAAGCCGTTCTTCAAGCTCCTAAAGAAGAACGCGCAAGTCAACTAGGATGGTGAGTGTCGGGAAGCATTTGACAAGCTGAAGCAGTATTTGATGAACCCACCAGTTCTTGTCCCACCCTCACTGGGGCATCCTTTGATTCTCTATCTCACTATCCATAGTGAGTCATTGGGTGCGATGTTGGCCCAAGAAAGCCCTGTTGACAGAAGAGAACGGGCCATTTATTACTTGAGCAAGAAATTCAACGTATCGAGCTGAAATATTACGTCTTTGAGAAAACTTGTGCTGCATTAGTGTGGGTGTTGAATAGATTGCGGCAATACACATTGCACTACAGACGTTCCTCATGACTCGAGAATAATCCCCTATCAAGTACTTGCTTGATTAGCTAGCTTTGGTGGGTAAGTTAGCTAAGTGGCAAATTCTAATCTCAGAATTTGATGTCCGGTTCATGTCTCAAAAGTCGAGTTAAAGGTCGAGTGATCGCTGATATATTAGCTGAGAATCTGGGAGTCTCAAATAATGATGACAGTTTTCCAGATGATCGTATTTTAAGTGTAAATGAGGACTCATGGACAATGTTCTTTGATGGAGCCGTGAACTTGTCTGGCTCTGGTACTGGGGCAGTCCTAATATCCCTAGACGGACAACATCATCCGGTAGCTGCAAAGTTGGTGTTCCCATGCACTAATAATGTAGCTTGGTATGAAGCTTGCATCCTCGGACTCCAAGCTGCAATCGAGATGGGTGTGACCAAATTGAAAGTATTCGGGGATTCTGCACTGATCATACTACAGACCGTAGGAAAATGGGAAACCAAGAACCTCAAACTGCTCCCATACCACAAATATCTGGAAGACCTAGTAAAGGAATTCAAAGAAATTTCGTTTGAATACTTGCCTAGGTGTCATAATCAATTTGCGGATGCACTCGCAACTTTGTCTTCTATGTTGCAAGTCACCGACGGGTTGGAAGTCGAGCCATTGAAAATAGAAGTTTTGCCGATGCCAGCTTATTGCATGATCATAACTGAAGAATCTGATGGAAAGCCATGGTATTACGATATCATGAATTACATTAAAAAATAGGAATTTCTGAAGGGAGCACTCCGACAAATAGGAAATACATCACGAAGATGGCACCAAAATTCTTCGTTAGTGGCGAAAATTTGTACAAGAAGTCTCATGATTCGGTCCTATTGCAGTGTGTGGATGCAGCCGAAGCTACTCAAATCATGCAAGAAGTGCACGAGGGGAGTATGTGGCCCTCATATGAATGGGCACATGTTGGCTAAGAAAATTATGAGATTAGGCTATTGCTTGGCTCACACTAGAGAGTGATTGCATCAAACACGTACGAAGTTGTCACCGTTGTCAAATCTATGGTGATAAGATAAACGTTCCTCAGGCGAGCTGCATCAGTTTTCGAGCCATGGCCTTTCGATGTGGGGCATTGATGTGATTGGCCCGATAAATCCCAAGGCTTCAAATGGGCATCGGTTCATTTTAGTGGCGATAGACTATTTCTCCAAGTGGATTGAAGCTACATCCTTTGCAAATGTCACTGCACGCAATGTTGCAAAATTCGTCAAACATGACATAATTGCTCGCTATGGCGTCCCCGAATCAATCGTTACCGATAACGGGACAAATCTGAACAACAAAATCGTTGATGAGCTGTTCAACGAATTCAAGATTAAACATTTGAATTCATCCCCTTACCGCCCTCAAATGAATGGGGGCTGTGGAGGCTGCCAATAAGAACATTAAGAAGATCTTGGCCAAGACAGCCGAGAACTATCGAGATTGGCATGAGAGGTTACCTTTCACATTAATGGCATACCGAACGTCTATCTGCACTTCTACTAGGGCAACTCCTTTTGCTCTAGTATATGGCATGGAGGCTATTCTACCCGTGGAGGTGGAAATTCCGTCCCTAAGAGTTTTATCCCAAGCAGAATTGTCTGAGGCTGAATGGATGCAACAAAGACATGAGCAGTTGAACTTGATTGATGAGAGGAGACTGAAGGCTCTTTGCCATGGCCAGACTTATCAGCAAAGAGTAGCCAGGTCCTTCAATCGGAAGGTACGCCAGGAGACACTGCCGAGGTAAATGATCTTGTTCTAAGGAAGCATGTTGCCAATTTTTCCAGATCCCGGGGAAAGTTTGCCCCAAATTACAGCGGTCCATATATGGTGAAGAAGGTACTTCCAGGAGGTGCTCTGATTCTGACTGAAATGGATGGTCGTCAGTTTTCCACTTGAATTCAATTCTTATGGAAATGGAATCCTAGTCTAAATAGAATCATGATCGAAAAGTATCCATTAATCATAGTCGAAAAAAAAATAGATAGACCGATCAGTTGATTCCTTACAATTCATCGATTGAATTCCTTTAAAAATATCATATTTTCACAAAAAAGATTATTTTTATCTACCGGGAAGGTTTTTGATGAAAAGTTTTTTTTCGTTTTCTAATTGTTCTGATGCTGTTAAGAAGTATAATCCATGATTGAATTTGCCGCGTCGTGTTTTGAATTGTAAGCACTTTTATGATGAATAAATTGCCTCAATGAGTTGTAAATTCAATTATTCAAATTTGTTGCAAATTTTTGCACGTTCTCCATAATGAATTGTGTGAGATGAATTGAGTGTGTCAAATGGGATATCTTGGAATGATGAAAGGCAAGCCTTATTCCATACACTATTTCATACACCAATCCCGAGTGAGTTGTGTGAAAAATTCCATGCCCGCAAGGAAAAGGGCGATCTCGCAAAGTACGTCATCCAAAGTGATGAGGGGCAGTTTCTTCCTCTACCCAAAAACACTACAGGTATATCCATTGTTTAGCCCTTTGAGCCCACACACATGAAGAGTTTGTTTAAAATTACCCTGTCAAGGATCATCCCACATTGGGGCAAGTTTGAAATTAATGGTAGGAATTTTCTTACTTACACTTGCGTCATCTTCGGGTATTGCTTTCGTGGTATAACTTGTACGATAATTGAAGTGCCTTAGGATGATGAAGAGCAGTCATTTCTCTATCCTATACACTTTTATCCATTGCATAGCCCACTTGAGCCTGCAATTTCATTTCATATTAAACCAGTTGGTGATCATCCCCCACCTTTGGGGCAAGGCAAAAACATTCAAGTGGCATGAACTAGAATGCCGACAAAAATGAAGATTTTGATCAAAGAAAAAAAGTGCAAAAATGTGGCATAAAAAAGCAGTGTGCCTGGTAAAAGCAAGGCCGATGTCCAGAGAAAAAGAAAAGAAAAGAAAAAGAAAAAATGCCTGATATGCTTAGTCATACCCTGAACAAGGCGATTCAAAAAAAAGAAAAAAAAGCTCAAATGCTGTTGCAATCAATGAGTGCAAAAAGAAAATCTTCGACATTGAGCGAAAATCAGTGGAAGTGTCAAGATGATCACCAACTTTACCCTCTAAACATCTTTTGAGCCTAATCATCCTTTAGTTTCTTGACCCATGAACCAAGCCTACGTTACGTCCCTTACAAAGTCTCTTGATTAGGGCACTTAAATTAACGTAAAGGTTCATATGTTCGAAAGCATCGCTTGAAGAAGTGTGGTAAGATAATTTCTGCCTCATTTCTTATGTTTCTTGACTTGTAAACCCCAAGATGATTACAGAATATTTTTCAAATAAGCTTGACTCAAAGAGTCCCATTCGTTAAGCCATTGACCAAGCCCGCATTATGGTCCCTCTTAAAAGACCTCTCAGATTAGTAAGATCGTACCACTTGCGAGATTGCTTGGACCTTTTGTTTGGCATGATGAAGGTAAAGATAGAGTGATTGACAGAATCTTGCATCAAAGGTCAGGATAAAATAGCCATTTCAATTAGGATGAGAGAAAAGTCCTTTCAGACTAAAGGGTCCTTCATTTGACACATTCATGACATTCATGTGTTCAGAATGGAAATTAGATTATGCAAGATTGATGAAAATTATCATGAACCTCCATTAAATTGATGCATGTTTATGATTACAAATGCATCTTGCTTCTCCTATGATCAAGTTTTGCGGGAGACATATCCCCGAAGATCGAGATTTTACCAGGTAAGTATATCTCTATCCATACCTTGAATATTTGTCATTGTACAAGTATTCCCTTTTAAGCATATCTTGACACTCAATTGAGTTGTCCCCCAAAGATTTTTCTCCGATTCAATCGATTAAGGCGACCGAAGAATGGTTCGGGTCTGGTCGGATGATTTAAATCGCAAAGGCTGGGCGGCCAGAAGAATGGTTCGGGTCCTAGCCAAGCAAAACCTCGATCTAGGTGACCGTAGCATAGAACGGGTCCTAGACAGCATTCATTGCTTTAACAGTGGCCGTAGTATAGAACGGGTCTGGAAAAGCAATTTCCCCATTTAGGTGGCCTAGTAGCATAGAACGGATCTGAAAAATTTCTTCGTCAAGGTGACCGTAGCATAGAACGGGTCCTTGACAACACTTATTGCTCTACAGTGTGTAAGTAGCATAGAACGGATCCAGGAAAGCAATTCCTTTCGCCCATCTTGGGCGGACCGTAGAATGGTACGAGGTCCTAGGAAAGCGGAATCTTCACAAAGCCGTGTTACTATTCTGGGCGTCGCGGGAATGGTACGGGTCCTAGACATGTAACACCCTCTACCTCGGACTACTTCACCCTCCTCGAAGGTAAGTTATTCCAGGTAGGTTCATTTGCATTAACATTTGCATGCATCATATAAATTACATTTAAAAAATGGAATCTAATTTCCAACAAAAAATCATTTATTGCATAAGCATGGCCAAAATTAGGTCTCAATTTGTCTTTGAAGGCAACCTCTGCGAGCTCACCTTCAAAGAGGGGCAAGTATTGACACCTAATTTTGGGGGGCTCATTTGCTAAAAAATAAAAAAATAAAAAATGCATGGCATATAGTTTAGATAGATTTGATTTTTTTCCATTTTCTTATATTTTTGTTTTTATTTTATTAAGATTTTTATAGATTTAGATAATATGCACTCGGATGTGTTTGCGCAAAAGCAAAGGGGGAATTTTTTGATCGAATATACAAAAATATTGCGCGGGTGAAATAATATATCCGATGAAATTTTACGCGAGCAAAATCAGCAATAAAATATACCACGAAGATACAATTTTGGGAGTATAAAGGGGGGCCTCCTTTTCGAAAAAGGGAAAACAAGTGAAAAGAGAGAGAGAGAGAGAGAGAGAGAGAGAGAGAGAGAGAGCTAACGGAGGGTGAGCCGAGGGAGAGAAAAATAAAAAAATAAAAAGAAGAAAGAAGCATCGAAGCCCCCCCCGTGCGCGTCTATTCGTCTTCCCAGGGGAAGTCCTCACCGGCCGCCGTCGCCGTCGGCACCATCGCCGCCGCGCCATAGCTCGCGCTGCCGTTGCCGAACCCCTCTGCTCGTCACGTGGGCTTGCGCCGCCCTCCGCCGCTCCAGATCCGCCGCTCTCAGCCCTCGCCGCCGAGCCGGTGACACCGCGTCCTCGCCGCTCCGAGATCCACCGCCCCTCGACGCCACTTCTCCGCTCGTGAAGCCCCCCCTTGCCAAGGCTGTCTTTTGCGCGCCCCTGCAGTCGAGCCCACCGACGTCTTCGGCGCGGCGCCTCCACAACGGCTCCTCGCTCGCCCTCGAGCCCCAGGTCCTGGCCCCGAGACGCCCCTGCTCAGCCGTGCCGCCCGAGCCGCGACACCGGCCGCCTCCGTCCTCGACACCTTGGCGAGCCACCGGCAACCCCGGCCGCGACACCAGCCGCCTCCCGATCGTCGCGCTACGCGAGCCCGGATCTAGGCCGCCTCGAGCCGCGACCCTACATCGTCGCGGCCCCGTCCCGCACCTTGTCGAGCCACCGCGCGCCCGGCCGTCGCCGTCCCGCCACGCTCGAGCCCCCTAGCGTCGCACCGCCGTCGTGCCATCCCCGAGCTCCGCGAAACCTAGCCGCAACCCTCCTCCCCAAAACCGGCGGCCACTTTCCTCTAAAAAAAAAAAAAAAAAAAAGAAGAAAAGCAAAAAAAAAAAAAAAAAAAAAAAATCAATTAGGTAGATTTTCTTTTATTTATTTACTTTTATTTTATTTTTATTGTTTTATTGTTATTTTATTTTTATTGTTTATTGTTATTCTATTTTTGTTAACAACATTAGGCCTTGATATGTGATTGGAAATTTCAATTTAGCCCCAATCCGCAACCGCGCCGATTTTTTATTTCGTCTATAAGGCTTTAGACGAAGTAATTAATTATGCGGGAATAAAATTGATATTTTTGATCTTTAAGGCTTAAGATCAACTTATCCATTTTACTAGCGAAATATTGTCCTTTGATTTGAACGATGTGTGATGTTTCAGGATAATTTTGAATGGTCTTGATTGCCCTGTTTATATTGAAATATGTACAGTTAGAATATTGCATGTTTAGGGTTATTTGCACATTTAAGCTAAGCATTTTATTTATCGTAAATCTTCAAAAAAAAAAAAACAAAAAAATCAGTTAATTTAGGTTGCATGTTTAATTATTAGGAATTGCTAATTTCAAAACAAAATAAAAAAAATCAAAAAAAAAAATCTTAAACTAGGATTAGCTTTTTATTGTCTTGCATATTTAGATTAGGGATTTTAATTAGGTCATAAAAAAAAAAAGCAAAAAATTCATTTAGAATGCTAGTTGAATTGCATATCAAATTTTGATTAAAAAAAACAAATAAAAATCATTAGACATGTTAGAGTAGAATTGCATGTTTAAGCTTAGAACATTTTTTTTTAGATAGATTGCATCTTAGGCTAGAAATCGCTAAATTAAAACAATGACTTACTTTAAATTAGGATGACCTAATTCCCTAGTTTAAATAGGATAGAATTTTAATTTAGTTAGGAATTTCATTCAAATATCTTAGGATAGATTACGTCCACTTTTTAGGGTAAATTGCAATTTTAGAAAAATAAAAACCATAAAATCAAAAAAAAAAAAAATCAAATGCTTGCATGAGCATGTAGAATTAGAAAATGTAGATTTAGTAAATAAGACATTTAGGCTAGTAAATTAGTTTTTTTTTTTTTTTTATAATCACATTTTTAGGATCATATTTTTAGAAATCTCTTTTTAAATAGGTTAAGATTAGATTTAGATAATTTCATTCTTAGAAAAGTTGGCATCCTTAAAAAAATAAATAAATAAAGAAATGGTTTCTAAGTCAAAATAGGGTTAATTTTAAATTAATCCTAAAAAATGAATTAGAAAATTATTCATTTTAGGTAGTTCAATTAGGGCTTTTATTTAATTCAAAATTCCAGATAAAAAAATAAAAAAATTAGGTGCATGTTAAGTAATTTGCATTTTAGGGCCATTTAATTAAAATTTACATATTAAGACATTTAGGTTGCTATTTAAATTCTTCTTCTTTAGGATCTACTTTGTTTCATGTCATTTAGATCATTTTGCCATATCATATTAGGTTGTTAGCATGCATTGCATTTAGTTAAATTCCATTAAATAAAGTGAAAACAAAAATCAAAAAATTGCATGTTAATTAGAAACCATATCTAGGATTGATGATGTGGATTTTAATTTAACATCGCGAGTGCTTTTATTGCTTTGAGGGTAAGTTTTGCCATCCATTTTATTGTTTTTTTTTCTTGGGTATTAAGTGGTGGATTGCGACAAAGTATTGATCACCTCACATGTTAGGGAGATAAAAATTAATTCAAATTTGCACATGACGTTTTCAAAAATAAAAAAGAAAATGTACCGAAAAGGCGTTAGATAAATCTAGCGTAACCAATCCCCGTATCTAGAATCTACGATTAGGAGTAAAAATAAATCTCCATTACTTTACTTGGTTTCTAATCGACCCACCCAAAAATGGATTAGTGGCGACTCTAAATGAAAATCATTTGCATGTTAAGAATTTGAACCTAAGTTGCGGGTGGTATGGGCTTTAGGAGAGCCCGAGTTAGAAGATCTAGGCTTAACAATCCATTAGCCAAACTCTGGTGGTTCACCGAAAAATTTGGTCGCGGCAGGTCTTACATTACCGCAATAGGGCTGGCATAAGTGCACGATGTCTTTCACGTGTCGATGTTGAGGAAGTATGAGCGACTTGACCCATGCTTAATTTGGAGGTGGACATGGGGCCCAGGAGTGTTGTACGTGGAAAGCCCGATTCAGATCGTGGATCAGGAAAATAGATTCTACGTACAAGAGACCATCCTATTAGTCAAAGTAGTCGCGGCAACACCACGGCACTAAGGAGCACTTTGGGAGAGTGAAAAGTCAATAAACGATTGCACCCGCCTTTTGTTTGAAGAATTGTAATGGTTTAAATTTCGAGGAACGAAATTTTTTATAAGAGAGAAAAGAGTTGTGACATCTTGAAAATTCAATCCGAGGTTTCAATTAAATTAATCGGGCTTTTCATCGACGCTTATAGTGTTATTCTCTAAGGCGTCACTCGTGAGATAGCTAAACTATTTATAGGAAGTCATTAAGAGACTTGAATGCAATAGACTTGGGAATTCGACCAGGAATCGACTATTTAACCGTG